>SNQJ01S0180540.1:0-19384 GCA_010110895.2 Picea sitchensis | reverse complement strand
CCTTGGGCTCATATCTACTTAACCATTGACCCTGCATGTTGCATATAATAAAATAAGTCATAAACAAAATCAAAATATAGGGATGCACTTGTATGGAGGATAACATCCACGGCCTCATCCATCACTTCCATGATCATTTGTTACATGTGAAACACGAAGGAATTATTAGAAGTCATTGAAATGATGCTTTTACATGTGAAACACCAAGGAATTATTAGAAGTCATTGAAATGATGCTTGAGTTATGACAAAATAACATTACAATAATTAAAAAATAAAGTAATGCAATATTAAAATTGGTCATAGGTATTTTACAAGCATATAACACCAAGGAATTATTAGAAGTCATTGAAATGATGCTTAGTTATAACAAAATAACATTACAATAATTAAAAAATAAAGTAATGCAATATTAAGATTTGTAATAGGTATTTCACAAGCATCTAAGACCAACTTTAGGATGTGGGAATAGAGAGGCTTAATAAGCATTATAAGACGAGTTTGGCTCATGTTGTTCAAATGTATTGTTCGTAATATCAAGGGAGTGCAAATCCGAACCAAAAAGATAAAGCATGTAGATCTGGAAACCCTTGAAGGGACAAATGACACTATAAAAGCATATGTAAGTTGGCGTGTTATCGAGACACTAGAAAGCTATATTCACCTTTGTCAACATCGAACAAAGTTTCAATATGTTCATATTTTTCTTCATCTTCCACAAAGGCTTATAATGTGAGGACCAAACCGAGGCCGAAGATCCAATTTTGACCAGGATTGCAGTCTATTACATGACTTTTTCTGTAGTTGTTTATAATCAATGAGACCACTGACTGCAATAGAATGGGCGTTGAATCCGTGAATTATATAACGTTTTGTAGTTGATGTAAATAACATGAGGGGGACCAGCAAGAGACATGAAGCAATTGTTCTGGGATCATCGACAGAGGGGGACCAACTAAGAACAGAGGGCTCGCCATCGATAGCTAGGAAGTTTTGGAGCTGGGCACCGACAACTTCACTTTGCACAGGTAGTTCTTGGATTTTCAAAAGCCCTTTGACTTGTTTCTTGCATTTATTTCCAGCGCATAGCTAATCAAAGAGGTTAAAAAATAATGAGGGATGTGCCCATCGCATTTTCGAAATATCATTGTGGTCGACAAATAGATTCCAATGGATAAATGCACAAAACACAAGACCGAAATGGCACGTTTTGAGTATTATTTATTATTTATTTATTCTGCACGAGAGGCCATTTCATTCCCTAATCACACGACCTCATCATGAAATTCCAACCAAACATTGAATTTGTGCACCATGGTCCATAAGCGAATATACAGGGACAGTGGGTAGAGCAACAAACAGGGACAAGGACAGGGACAGTGGTCTAACAGAGGATAGGGACAGTGGTGAAAACTTCAAACTGAGGACAGGGACAATGGGCAGAGAAACAAGTTTTCAGTGGTCAGACCAACAAATATTGAAGGGTTAAGCATAAAACAAAGGGTTAGTTTTGGGCAGAGACTTTGATTTCCCTTAATATCATCATGGTAATGGGACAAGAAACTTTAGAACCTGTGGAAAAAAATGATATAGGGCAAGTGAAAATTGTCTCATCAGCCAAAACTGGGAAGTGGATTTGGGTTAATGCCAAACAGTATCGGGGCATTTTAAAACAAAGACTAGCTCGTCTAAAGTGGGAGCAGACAAGGAAAAAAAGGTCTCAAAAAGAAAACACTCGGGTCCTTTGCAAGAAACAACATTCAAACAAGTCCTCTTTGCAAGCATGTGGCAACAAGTCCAAAGGAAAAGGAAAAGTCATTGGTGATTATGCCTTATATAGTCCCACATCCACACCTCTCACTTGGTCATCTGATCTTTATGTGAAAGCACTGTTAAATGTAAAAGAGAGGTTGGAAGTAGTAGAAGCTAAAGAGCTAGAAAGAGATTGTACAATCCATATAATAACAGCTGAAAACCAGGCGTTAGCAGAAAGCAACAAAGCTCTGAAGGAGCAAGTGTCATTGCTACAGGAAGCTCTCTGAATAGGGAAAACATAATAGCAACACATGAAAGCAAAAGTGCAAAACATGAAGAAATTTGCAATGGAGAATACAAAGGTGATGAATGTGAAACCATGCCAGGATAAGGGGAAAGTAGTTGCCCAAATAGACAACAATGAAGAGACATCAAGAGAAGAGAGGAAAGGAGATTCCGCAAAACTCTCCAAAACCTGGGTTCAAGTTGTTAGCAATTATACTAAGAGGGAAGGAGAAACAAACATTCAGATTGACAACATGCAAGATAGAGAAAGCAAGGAAAGATGGGATAGAGCAAAAAACATAATTATTAAGGGGGTGAAAGATTATGGAAAAAATGAATGTACTCTTGACCTTGCAAGAGACTTCTTGAAAGACGAGCTCCAATGGCAAGGACAAATATGTCAAGCATGGAGTAGGTAAGCCAAACGGTGAGAGAGCCAGGCCCATAAAACTCATCATGCCCAACTTGCATCATAAAGATATCATTCTAAGAAGGAAGCAGTTCTTGAGGGGTTCTCGGGTTTTTCTAGAAGAAGACTTAATTGTAAGACAACAAGAGGAAAAGAGGGACGAAATGACAAAAGTTAGGGCAGCAAGAGATGAGGGAAAAAGAGAATGGATTTATCAAGGTAAAACTGTGATAGAGCAATTTGGACTTCCTCCCAAAACAAGGCAGCGAAACAATAACAAAGAAGAGACAACAAACTCTTCAGCAAGAAATGAGGAAGCAAGGTCAGTATGGGAAAGTAGGGACAAAGACTCAACTGTAAGTCTTGCATGTCAAAACAAATAGCAATCAAGTCATACCCAGGTTTCCTTAAGATTAGTTTGTTGGAACTGCAGGGGTTACCCATGGAGACGAGGACCTGGGTTAGGACCTATTGTGGAAGATAGAGACATAATTTGCCTCATAGAAACTCATGAGCATGAAGGGTGCAAGACACCTTTGTTTGAAGGGTAATGGAAGATAGCAGTGTGGAACAAGGCAACAGGGAATGGCAAAGGGCACGGGGGTATCATGGTATTAGTAAGAAAAAAATATCGTTTCATTCAACTAGAAAAAGAAGACCCAAATAAGCAATTTGTCTGGCTCAAAATATCAGAAAATAGAAATCGCATCAGAATTGCAGCATGTTATTTTGCGCCGCAAGTTTCAAAAATCTACAAAAGTAGAGGGCTTGACGACAAAGATCCCTTTGCAGCCCTAAAAACAGATATTGCAATATATTCTCAGCTAGGTGAAGTCCTTATAGTGGGGAATTTCAATGCTAGAACTGCAGGTGAACAAGCTAGCATTCTTTGTTGCAAAGAAGACGGTGACCCTATCTGACTTACAGAAGAGAGTAATCATCAGTGGGAACGAATTTCAGAGGATAAAGGCTGCAATCTCTTTGGAGAACAATTGATTATGCTATGTGGGGCTTTCGATTTAATCATTTGTAATGGTTTGACTAAATGGGAAAAGTCCGATAATTTCACTTGCAATACTTACAATGGAGCAAGTGTAGTAGATTATGCAATTTGCTCGCATAATTTGTGTGGGAAAATGGAGGAAGTGTTGATTGGAGATCAAATTTGGGACTTAAAATAAGAGCACAAGCCAATTTATTTAAGTTTCTCTTGGACCGGAAAGCAACAATTAGGGTCAAAAACTCAATGTGATCAACAAAATCCCCCAAATGGCAGAATTCTTTTGACTCTAGAGAATTGTAATACCTTCAAAAAAGCATGAGAGGCTCTTCGAAAAGGAGGAAATCTCATTGCATGGCCTTCATAATCACGGATTAACACATTTAATTCAAAGCACACTTGCTGAGTGCAAAAGAACCAAAATTAAAAAGTCTGAAACAAATTGTTTTCCAGTTAATGCTTGGTTTGACGAGGAATGCAAAAAGGCAAGGAGAAGGTGGAAGGAATCAAACAAGGATAACATAAAGCTCAAAGCTAACAAGCAGATAGTAAGAAAGAAAAAGGTTGATTTCATGGTTTCGAGGAGAGAATAACTAATATTCCTTGGGAAAAATAACCCCAAACTATTCTGGAAGGAGCTCCAACCGAAAAAGGTGCAAACTGAAAACAACATTACAGCTTCTAATTGGTTCAACTATGCAAGACAACTTTATGAGCAAGATCTCAAGGTTGACCCTCCTCCCTTGGTCAACACAGACACAAAACTCTTTACGGTGCAAGAGGTAGAGATGGGTATCAAGAGGTTGGGCGCTAGAAAAGAAAAAGACTTAGATGAACTCCAAGCAGAGTATCTAAAGTGGGGCTTAAAAATTCTTTCACCTCACATCACAAAAATTTTCAACAACATCATACAGCAGGGGTTCCCCACAGATTGGACGATTAGTATGGCAATACCTCTTTTCAAGAGTGGCAACGTCAATAATCCCTCCAATTATAGAACCATAATGATAAACCCCTTGTTTGCAAAGTTATTTGGAAGCATGTTAGAAAAGAAAATCAACAAGTGAGCAGAAAAAAGAGATAAATGTGTTAAAGGGCAAGCAGGTTTTAGACATAAACATTCCACAGTTGATCATTGCATAACTTTAAGGCACGTCATTGAAAAAGTTTGGGAAAAAAATGAAGTTGTTTTTTGTTGCTTTGTTGATTTCAGAAAAGCCTTTGACACGGTTCCTAGGGATAAGCTTTGGGGCAGAATGGAGGAACTCGGGGTTCCCAGGCATTTGAGAGCAGATGTGCATAGGTTGTATGAAGAGGTGAAAGTCAAAATTAGAACTTCAACAGACATTTCTGAAATTTTTAGAAGTGATATCGGTGTCAAGCAAGGTTGTCCATTGTCTCCTACCCTTTTTGGGTTATATATTGACAAGCTTGAAGAGTGGCTAAATTCCCAAGGGGGTGACGGTATCCATTTGGGCAAGTTCGTTATAAGGCTTCTTTTGTACACAAATGACCTTATATTGATTGCAAAATCGGCTCTTGGTTGCAAGAGAATTTATGGTCCCTTGAGCATTTTTGTAGAAGGGTGGGGATGCAAGTCAATATTAGTAAAACGAAAGTAGTGGTTTTCTCTAACAAAAGAAAGTGTAACCAGCATAAGTTCTACTTTGAAGGCAACATTCTGGAAGAAGTAGACTACAAATACCTCGGAATTGACTTCAACAAAAATTTAAGTTGGGATGGTTGTAGAAAGAAAAGAACTTTAGGGGGTTGGAAAGCATTTTATGCTTTTCAAAACAGGTGTAGAGAGGCAGAGATGTGGCACTGGAAAACCACTCTAACTCTTTTTGGGCTTCTAATGATTCTGGTGATTCTCTACGGTTGTGCACTGTGGGCCAACAACACAACCGAGATGCAATGGAAACAAATTGAGAAAATTTAGAAGCGTTTGATTACAAACAAATTCAAAATTAAAAGTGCAGTTCCTTATGCTATCCTGTTAAGTGAAACAGGGGCTGCTCCTATTGAAGCAATTGCTATGGTGCGAATCATAAGGTATTTGAAAAAATTGAGCAAATGGAAGAGGATAGATGGCCTAAGGTTGTGTTTAGTGACAGATTGTGCAAAAGAAATAAGACTTGGATGCAGCAAAATAACAAATGGTTTAGTAAATGGGGCATTTGTTTAAGCATGTGTTCTACAAACAGTAAAGAGATAAAAACTTTTGTTATGGATAAGTTCCACAAACGTACTTGGGAGAAAGAGATAGGGAAAAAGAAGTACTACATTGAAGAGTTTAACCCCACTCATAACCATCAACAAAAGGCATACATAGGGGCCAATATTTCTTCGAGATCTAAAATTATTATTGCTCAATTAAGGACTAATTCTCATCAACTTAGTTGTGAAACAGGACGCTGGAAAAGGCCAAAAGAAATGTGGGAGGAAAGAGTATGTATTTTGTGCTCTTCTGGAAAAGTGAAAACAGAAAAACATTTCATTTTAGAATGTGAGGCCTTCAAAGACAGTAGGGAAAATTATGCAGGTACGCTGGCAGCTAGTTCTTGGGATAATCTATTCAGCGAAGAGTTTGTCGAGAAGTTGGGAGTGGTTATTGTAAAACTTCACAGGAAAAACGCTGAATACAAAAGCCAGATGGAAAAGCAATCTGTCCCATTGACTATTTTAGCCTCGTGGACATTAAAAATACTTTCTTTCTTCTTATTTCTATATAATGGATACGAATTCAATATTCCATATTTAAATGGAGATATTATGACTATTCCCATTTTAGGCCAACATTATATGTTTGGAAAATTGCAAACCCACAAAATGTATGTCGAGCATTTTGTGAGCGCATAGTTTGGATACCAAACAAATATAATTAACACCCAACTAAGGCGAAAGTAAACATCAGGCCTGTATCGGACGTGACACTTCTGAGGGACTTTTTCTTCATCGATTTTTTCCAAGAAGAAAACTCTCAAGGATCACAATGAAGGGGGCTGCAAATAAAAATATCAAGTCTTATAAGAGAAAATATACATGGGAATGTGGCAAAGAATTTGCTTGCTAGGATGTCATGCAATAACCCAACCCAATATAGTGCTTCCCGTAAACAATATTTCAAATTCACTCAGTGCAAGCCAGCCTGTGATATTGTGAAGAGACTGTAAGATGTTTCTCCTCTTTATAGTTTTTAATCCAAAGGTCACTGCCCAGTTGATTTCACAGTTCCCCATACATTAATAAAAATCTCTTCACATCAACCTAGGATTTGATTGCTTAAAACCCAGGGTCTACTCTGTTTTAGTAGCTTGTCCACTGTTTTTAACTTTTGAATGCTAAAATTTTATGCTATTTATTTAAACATTACACAAGCCAGTAAAATAGTGTCTTTGTAACTTTTTGTTTCCATTATGTTTCTCTTAAACGACAATGAAATATATTTGATTTTGGGTTGATCAGGGTCGGGGCTGAAACATAACTCCATATTTTCTTGGAATAATAGGTACCTCCATCAAGGCACTCTTAAGAGAATAATTATAGTAATACCAATGGCAATTTCCCTTGATAATGTTGAAGGGAGTTGCTGAGCTTCTGTCCTTCCAAAATCTTAATAGAAAGGTGAATTACGACTCTGTAATACAGGGCTACTTAATGCAGCATCCAGGCACACATCTCTAAACCTGGTACAGTACCAATCAGCAAGTACAACAGGAAATGAGAGTTATCCTTGCAGATCACCATGAAGCAATTCAATCCTTGGTTCTTGAATCTTAACAACATTAATGAAGCATGAAATGATTCAATTGAAGTTTATTAGTCCCTGCCTGGGACTATTGTTATAATTGAGAATGGCCTCACCCAATAAGTTATAACTTCAAATATTGGACCTAAAATTCAATGTATGTTTACTAAATTCTCAAAGGACAGATTATAAACAAGTGTAAAAACAATCACATTTATATAAAGTGCATAATATGATATTTTGAGATTGCAATTTAGCTAATGCGAAACTTCCAGATTTAAATTGCAAAGCAGATAAAAATTCAGATTCTGGGTTGAATTGTGCTCACGAGCTACTGAACAAAAATTTCAAGCTTTAGTAGCATAATTCTTTGTGAAGGAAAATGATATTATTTTTGTCATTAATTAGAACATGATGACTTGAACAAACTTCTACAAAATAATTGCATCATTAGGGTGCAAACTGATCAGACTAAACCATTCCTGAGCAACCTTGCTTACTTAAGATATTCTGCAATTTATTAAATGTGACTGAAGCTATACTCTGCAACATACTAAATACAGTTGAATCTACTTTCTCATCTGAGTAAAGAGGTTTTGATGTGCATTTGTTGAACTGGGTGATCCTGCACCGAAAGATGAAAATCCACTGCCCCCAAATGATTGGAATCCACTCCCTGCACAACAATCGTAATGTACAAAATGAGAACAAACAATTGCTAAAATACAAACCAAGTAATATATCAAATTCTCACATTCAGAAGATTAATCTGGACATGTGGTATATAATAGATATGAATGGAAATCCTTGGCCATGAAGGAGACCACATCTGCAAATTAACAATCCACAGAGAAAATCCTTTTCTATGAGAAAAAGAATAACAGCCTTTGACTACCTGCTCCTGCACCCGCAAATCCCCCACCAGCTGCATTGGCTGCTCCAGCAAATCCACCTCCACTGGCTGCAGTAACAAATCCACCTCCACCCGCAACCCCTGCAAATCCAACACCACTTGCTGCTCCAGCAAACCCACCACTGGAAGCTGCTCCTGTGAATCCACTGCCTGGGACATGACTTGCAGAACTGAAACCTGCCCCAACTCCACTACCAAGCCCAATTTGCCTCGATTGGCCAAAAGCTCCTAGAGCACTTCCAAGAGCCTGTTGTCCAGGACCAGGCTGAGCTGGTTGGCCAAATGCACTAGCTGTCGCTGGGATAGGACTGATTCCACCACCAGTTCCAAAACTGCCACTAAACGGATTTGGACTTGATTGTGTAGATGATTGGGCTGCAGGTAAACTGAATGATGCTGGCCGAAACAATTCCCCAGAAGGAGCACTCATCGAAAACACAGGATTTGATTGACCAGTAATCAAAGGACCACCAAACGGATTAGATTTTGGGGTCACAGGTGTGGTAGATCCAAGTCCAAATCCACCAAAACCACCAAAATTTGGTGTGTCTGTTGAAGTAGTTGCTTCCTCCTCCATATCTTCCTCATTAGTAATGGCAGGGGCTATTACTGGCGATGAACCTGATGCTGTAATTTTCCCAAATGAGAATGAATTTATAGGAGTGGAAGTCTGCTGCATGATGGTCATAGATGCTACACTTTCCCCAAAACTGGAAGCAGCATGACTTTGTTGAGAACTCATTGGTATGCTTGAGGAGCTGGAAAACCTGAAATTCGATGAGGCATTGGAACCTGAAGATCCAGAAATAGGAGCAGAAAACTGTCCAAATCCTGATGTTGTTGTTGATGGAAAAGAAAAGGCTGAAGCAGATGGTAGGGCAGGGGAAGTGCTAAAACTCGAAAATGAGGGAGTTGGCTGTGAAGAAGATGACATAAATGGAGAAACTTGTGAAACAGGTGTCACTGTTGAGGACACTAAGGGTGTTGTAGATAGAGATGATACAGATGGGGAAACTTGTGAAACGGATGTATGGGCCAAAGAGGAGCCTGAGGCCACTGCAGATGAAGACAGATTTGGACTGGACAAAAATCCCAATGAGGATAAGCCTAGTGGAGAAGCCTTCATCAGTTCAGATTGGGGCTGGATGCTAGCTTCTAGTCTTCCACCCAAATCAGAAGCCTTTAGGCTACTTTGAGTTATGGGTGAAGCACTGATCTTTGATGACATTGAAGAGGTGCCAGATGATGCTGCTATGCTTTTCCCACCAAAAAGAGTAAAAGAGGACATGCTGGAAGAAGAAATCTTGGGTTGAGGAGTGGCTTCAGCTACCACTACATTTTGAGGTTTTGAGCTAAACAATGAAAGAACTTGAGGTATCATAGTACTGACATCTGGGGCTGAGGAAGCACCTATATTTTCTGCTGGAAGTGGATTTAATGAGGACTTTACCTCCTCAGAACTTAATGATTTCCCAGATGAAACTGCCAAAGTCTGACCAACAGTAGCATTGACTGTAGGCATACTAAAGACAAAAGGCTTTCCAGAATGTGATCCAGATTGGACTACAGAAGATGGCATAGTGGCAACTTCTGAATCTGGCGCAGAAGATTCAACAGATGTATTACTGTATTCTGTACAGGACATAGATGATGCAAAGAGACTTGGTGATGTTACAGGGACAAAAGGAGTCTTAATTGATTCAGGTGCTTCTGTGGCACTATCCACATGAATAGGATTAATTTGAGAAGATGCTGGTTCATTTGGTTTTGGGGAGATTTTTGATCTCTCGTCAATTCTGGAGGTATTTTCTTTGTGTACACTGCCTCCAGATGTCATTAGCTTTGGAAAACCAAAAGATGTTTGGGTTATACTTCCCGAATTGACTTGCATTGTACTTGATTTTAAACCTGTCAAGCCTTCAGATTGGTTTCCAACCATGAGTCCATGTGATGTACTTCTATTAGGAGCCCTTGCTTTGGGCTGCACAGTCCATGTGATGTACTTCTATTAGGAGCCCTTGCTTTGGGCTGCACAAAAACAGCAGAAGAGCTTATGTTTGAATCAGAACTGTGCTTTCGGAATGTTTTATCTTCAATTATATTTTCATGAGAATCATAAGATCTACTCTCTGCATCCAAGCTTTTCAATGAATTAGTTGGAGCTTGACTTGATAATTTTTTTGGTGGCTGTGAACTGTAGTTTGACCATTTGAAAAATGATTCAGATGAAGATTCAGGAAGGCATAATAGTAGTATACAATACAAACTATTTACTGTAAAGCCAAATTCTTTCAGTCAAAATTTGCATAATACAACATAAATATCAACTCTCAAGTGAAATGGAACAGAATATTACCTTTGGCTTTAGTGGATTCTGTGAACTGGACCTCTCCTTCAGATGGTCGATATTTGAACATGGTTGACATAGATTCTTCTTGACCAAACATTTCAGATGATGCCTTGAGTTGAAAAATTTTTCTTTCTGTTGGATCTGACCATGATTTATTTGCATTGGCCATTGAACTTGGTGCAACTGAAACCCTTTTCACTGTAGTCCTTGTTGTGCCAACATTGGCCCATGCCTGCTCATAAAGAAGCCAAAATATATCTTGTGAAAAAACAATTGCAGATGCTTAAATTCAAGAATATGTAGTAACTCTAAGGCAACGGATTTCTGATGGAAAATCAATAATCAACAAAAAAGCAGAAACCTCAATATCTAAAGCTTACATTTGCTGAAATCATTTCCAGAACTGTTGTACATTAAGCTTCTCAAACTATAGATTGATAGAAATACTGAAATAATATCCAACAGAATCAGTAAAGCAAAATCATCGAGCCAGATCAGCTAAATATCATTAAATATAGACAAATTGCTATGCCATGGCAAGTCAATAATCACTGTTCTAACACTTGAAGAAAATTTTTGAGAAAAGTTAAAACAAACAGGACCTCCATAAACATACATTCACACTTAGAAATTTCTTCTGTTAACTAATCTGTTCTAGCATTTAGACTCATCATTTAATCCTTACAATTAAGATCTATATTTCAGGGTTGTTCACCATCCTATGCAAGTGCATCCAACCCTGGAACATCTAGTTAAAATAGACAGCTGAGAGGATGAAGTTTCAACTAACTCCTACAGTTCTGCTGGTGCATGAAAGGTCAAAAGAAGAAAACTGCAAATAACTGCAGTAGAAGACCAAACTCTCTCTCCTAGACTTCCCAGTGCCAAGAGACAAAAACTAGCTCTAAAAAAAGAACTGCCATATAAACACATGAGAAGAAACAAAACATGAAAGAACTGTACCTATTTGACTATTCCATTAATTCAATTCAATCATAAGTTCAAAGAATTACATTGTCAATTGGGTCTCTCCTCCTCCTCACAGAGTCTTGTTGCTGCAACATATATGCTCTTGTGTGTTTCTGAATAGGGCTTTCCTTGCTGGTACTCAATGATGGTGAATAAGTGAATTTCTGTAATAAGGGAAGACCTGCAACCTTTTCCTTCATATCTGAAGGAAAGCAACTTTCACCTGGGGACAGACCGATTGATTTAAATAGAAATTCCTTCATATTTCTCGACTTCCCAATCTTATCAGGTGTAGAATATATATTTAGAGCCTCCATTTGCTGGAAAGACATTCTGCAAGTTGTTCTGCTACCACTAATTGTGAGTTCATAGTACTGTAAAAGCTTTGCAAGGACTGCAGTTGCCTGTCAAAGAACCAGCAGCAGACTATTAGGAATATTTGGATGAACAGTAAATTAAGCGGCACCATTATCATGCTCCTATAAGAAACAATCAGCATCTTAATTTTCAATGGTCACTAGGGAAAAAACAAGCTGCACAGGACTCATCAAGTATATGCTTCTTATTATTTTGGAAATGTGCTTCAAATTTCTCTTAATTTAACAAGGAAGTACATGCAGGAACATATTAAAATAAAAAGGGAAGAAAAGAGCACATTACCAAGTAAATCATTGGTTCAGTGCCAAAACCTGACACTAACAAAACGTTCAAGCACAGAACTTAAGACCAGCATAACAAAAAACTAAGAGACTTCCCCTAACAAAATAAATGAAACCATGTATGAGAGAGGCATGGTTTCAAAAGCAAAAACTGAGACTAGCCAAACCTTCCCTTCACAAAGCACAGGGTGCTATGCAAGGGAACAGCATGACCCTGACAGCAATAGCTGAGTGGATAAGGCCACCAAAACAAGAAACTAATGGCCACTCATGGCCACATGTAGCCTGAACTTGGAACTACAACCCCGCAGATCTATTCCACGGGTGTGTTGGGGAAAGCACGCACCCAAATTCAAAGAAACCCAAGATGCAGAAGACTTTCACAGGGTTCCAATAGGAGCAGCTGCGAGTCCAGCCAGGGTGAAGAAAAATCTCCAACAGAAGGTGTCCTCACACCTACCCACCAAGAAACAACCAACAATGTGAACACCCACCAGGCTGGGATGGAAAATACAGAAACTGGAAGGCAAAAGACAATGCACCCCAAATGTATTTTCATGGAGCTGAACTCTCAAGCAGAAAACCCTCTTCACTTTGATTGCACTGCCACAGAAAAGATCCAGCTCAAACACCTAAAGCAAGCTGCAAACCACCATTAACAGATGCCAAAACCTACAAAACAACAGCCATGCAATGCACCAGAGGCACTTAAGATGGCCTCTCAACCTCAAGACAGTGTACTCCTTGCTCCTCCATGATGCCAGCATGATATTCTCCTCGTGCTGGTAAAGCACTACTAGGGTTGGGGCAGGAGCTGCAGAAGTGAGAGGGAATCAGGATTTGCCTCTCCTCTTCCCTCCATCCCTTCCTGTAAGATGCTCTATTCAAGTATATGCATCCGTAATTGACTCCTCCTATTGTTTCCTCAAGAAACCTGCTACATCTAAGATTGAAATATAAAGATTGTCATGCACATGTCCCTGTACACTTCTGCAAGCAAGCATACAAAATGAAGCAAATCAAGCACAAATGCAAGCAACCAAACAGTAAGTAACCACATACACAAGAAAACACACAGGCAAGCAAGTCTGCAATGCACAAAAAAAAATTTCAGTAGATATTAGCTTACCACTATTCAATGGTACCATGCATCCAACAGATTTTTTAACCATACTAATTGGTAAAGGAATTTTGTCAATTTTCTAATAGTTTGTCCCAATGATGCTGAGCAGGAGCAGGAGCAGCAGAGCACCAATTCCTAAACAAACTAGGAATGAAGCATAATGGGAGAGATTTTTATATAATATATATTCTTATATATTTTTGACAAAATGCTCCTTTAAATTTTTATTAAAAACAAAATGAAATCTACATGCACTTTATACCAAAAAGGTGGGCCGTCAATGCCAAGATTATTGGAGCTGAACCAGTTCTGCCAAAACCAGCCAGTCCAAATCGCAGCCTCAAACTAGAAGGCTTTGGCTTCATAGGTCCTGCATTATTTGCCTGAAACAGCTGATTCCATACTGCACTGTACAGCTAGCACATGGGGCCACTCAACCCCCGAAAAAACTTAAGAAAAAACAATAAAATCCAGTGTTTTCATCGCCATTAGCTGAGCTATTGCGGAGTGGGGATTGACTCACAGACACAGGAAACCAGTGGGGATTGACTCACTGATACCATGGGGAACCAGTGGAAATTTCCCACAGTGGTACCCGAAAATTAGAAAAAAAACCGGAATATCATAGTTGTTTATGTATATTGGTTCAGATATCAATTGCACTCAATGCTACTTTGGTTATATGCACCCTTGCTATATCACATGAGAAATTTTGCATATTTGTGTCTGTTCCGCTTGGATATAACGTATATATATACATGAATTATATATATATATATATTACCGTAAAATTAATATTTTATGTATTTTTGTCACCGTTTTTACCAATTCTGGATTTTGGGGTCAACCAATTCAATCAACAGCCCGATTCTATTAACAATGGTCCACACAACCGCCACAAGCAAAAACTAGTAGCTAGAGGCACCCAAAGGGATATCAAAAGATATAGTGTGCCTAAGAGGCACTATTATACCCCCATATGCCATGAGGGTAACTCTTGTGATTTCCACCACAAGATATGATTTTCAACATGATACCCATGGAGTTTTGATGGATTGGGGGTATACACCTTCAATTTTTGCTTGGAGAGGATGCTTTGGTTGCTCAAGTTCATGATTTTATGGGAGACTCATTTTTCTCTTGGATAGTCATGATTGATGGCCCATCTATTGGTACCTCTCATATTGCACGCCTTTTTGGATCAGCTTGTTGAGTGGATATTAGGTGATGATGTTTGCACCTTGCCTCACATGAGTTATCTTGGCATTGTGGTATTATTCCTTGCACATTTGTAGGAAGATCTTGTCATTCCATTGGTATTATATGATGAGATATGGCTCTTGTGGAGGAGCATCCTAGTGATTTGGGGTTTATTTCAAGTATGGATTGCATCTTGGCATAGTTGGTATCACACTCTTGGAGAGTGCTTTGCATATAGACTCCTTTGCACGGTTCAAGTCTTTTGGAGTTTATTTGGTATAGTTTGGCTTGGTTTGGGCCTCATGGTGTGAGTGCCCTAGCTTCCTTGGAGGATATTGACACTTGGAGCACTTTAAGATGACATTGGCTATCACTATTAGTAAAGTGCTCCCCATTTTGCATATATTTTATGTAATCCTAGCCCTCACAACAGCTAGTTGACCCATGTTGACCTAGTTGGAGGCTTATGATATGAGCACCCTTGCTCACGTGGCTTGGTTTGTCACTTGGGAGTAGTTTATGATTATGTGGACTAGGGTTTCATGTGAAGTGCTCACCTTCTTACTCAATGGATTTCATGCATACTACTTGATGATGTGATGGAACGACCTAGGGTTTTGCATTTGCCCACTTGGCACACCATCTTGATGGAGGCCCACACATTTGGATCTCCTTGTTTGACAATTTTGTGTACATTGTGAATTTGTAATAACTTAGAGTTGTATTCACATGGATCTTCACCTTTACACATGATTTGAGGTCTCCTTGATACAAGGAGGTGGTTATAACAACTTGAACCACTTGTAGTGCGTATTCCCATGAGCTGGTTGGCTTGGATATTTTTCCTATCTTGAGCATGTTGTTGTTATCCTATGAAGATTTATTTGCTATTATGTTGGACCGCTCCCTTCTTTTAGACATCTTGACACCTGATTTAGTCAACAATGGAGGCTCGTCCCCTTAAATGATGCCATGCATGCCATTTGAAGGGTTTATTGCACATATTTTGAGAATGGTTACACTTAGAAAGCTTGAGCCTCTGAGGACTCCACATTGCACACTTCTCCTCAGGCCTTGTGTGTTGAGAACTCCATCTCTCTGTGCCTCTTTTGCACTCTTTTCACATGAGACATCCCAATTGAGGAGGTTACTTTAACACATTTGTGTCGCTATGGTGAGGGCGTCCACTTCATGGAGGATATTTAATTGGTGTCTCACCTTGTTGATGTCATTTCTACCTTGGGATGTTGACATGTGCCACATGGAGCCTTCATTGTACACTCTTAATTGCATTTCACGGGACGATCTAGCCTTGGAGGCCACACCTGTGGGTTGAATTGGTTCCCCAGTTCACACGTGGGAGACCTCTCTTGAAGGGTGCACAAGTGGAGAGAGCTTTTTATTGTTTTTTGAAGGTTGTTGTTTGGTCAAGCCCTCATTTAAAGGAGGCACCCTACCTTCCATCTCTATACTTAGAGGTGGTTACTAACTAACTCCATTATTTTACTACTATGGAATTGTTTCATGGAGTTAGTTAATTGAGAGAATTATTGTATTGTTTTCCTTGAACATTTTATTGTTTCTTCTTGGAGAAGAATGTGGATTCAACAACTCATTGCCAGGAAGTTGTTGTGAAGGCTATTTTATTGTTATTCCTGAGAACCAATGGATCTAGAAAAAAAATAATGATTTATTGTTATGAGATAGAGTTGAAACCTACATAAAGTTTATTCTCTACATTTGATGTATGGTTGGATTTGAGGAGAAAACCCTTGGAGCTTTCTAGTTGAATATTTGTTGGATATGTTTGGAGGATCAACTCAATTATCTTGTAAGTGAAGAATCTTTTACATCTTGTTATTTCTCTTGTTGAAATATCTTGACATATGTTTAAGGAGTGAGAATTTGGTAGGCTCTCTCCATTTTCCATTATTTTATCTTTGGGATGTTGTTTATGGATGCATCATTTATTAGTGTTTGGTTAAATGCGCATACATCCCATTCCGAGAAGTCATAATCTTCATAAGTGTTGGATGTTATCGATTCTAGTAATGTCCTTGGCTATATTTATGCAATTTGGGATAGCAAGGAAACGGCCTTTGTAGCTTGAGCACTTCAGCCTCAATTGCCATATTTTTCGTCATTAGGATAGCCTCCCATGAACCTTAATTTGACCCCATATGCCCAATGGATAAGACATCAATCTCCAATCCTTTCATCCACTTAATTTACTTGACTCATAAAAAACTGTTTTTCTAGATCCATCTCTTCATTTCACCTTAGATTCCATTGCCTAAAATTCCAGCAATCCCATAACAAAGCCCTTGAGCCAAAAGAAACTCGGCCTAAAGTGAAGAAGAAGGTTGGTGAGGTGATAGTGGCCTCCCTCTTAGTTACCAAAGTCTTGCTTGAGCTTTAAGACTTTATCTCAAGAAGCGAGGGTTTGTGGGATAACATTTTAGCACCATTTCCGGGGATAAAGTCCATTTCCTAGAGGCATTTGTAGATCAGCTACATTATTTGATGAGGGTGTATATTTGAATATCATATTCTCATCTTGGCGACTCCATTAGACGAACGATTTCCTTGTTCCTTACAGATTTTTTAAGACCTTGTGTTTGTAGAGTGAAGCAAGCAACATTGTGAAGGCATTGAAGATACACCTTGACGACTACACATTCTTGGTATGAGGTATCATCTTGTATTTTCAGATTTCATATCAAGTTGTACGTTCAAGTGAAGAAATATGGCACCATGGGAATTTCATGAATTATATCCTCCTTTTGATGTTGAGAAAATTCCTGGGTACCCACATAATGATTTTTCTCCAAAATGGATGAAGCACATTCCAAAGTTTGATGGTAATGCTCATTTTGTTACTCAACATGTCATATCATTTTTGGAATTTGTTTCAAAGCTCAATGTAATACATGAAGATGTCTTAATAAGACTATTTGTATATTCCTTGGAAGGAGATCCAAAGACTTGGATCAAGCATAATTGAAGGCCAAAGAAAATATCTTCTCTTTCAGGTTTGATCCAAGGCTTCCTCAAGCATTGTGATCCTCATGATGAAGAGGAGAAGTATGAATGGATTATTGAAGATTTTCTGGCAGCCCTACCTAAAGATGAAGAAGCACCTCATGATCCTATGGAGAATCAAGCACATGAAAAGCATGTGGATCAAGCCACCTCAAGATTCCATTGAAGATCAAATGTATGAAGAGGACTTTTATGAAGACCTTGATGGTAAGAGCATCCAAGAATCCATCTCTACAGCGTGTGAAGAACAAGTTGATAAAGAAAGCATTCAAGCCTCCATGCCATCATTTCAAGAAGACAAGGTTTGGTAAGCCATGATCCTCCTCAAATTTTTGAACTTAATGATGCATTTACTGAAGATTTGAAAATGGATATTTGTGAAGATAAACCATTCAAGAATGATACATGTTCAGATTTATTTATTTCTCCATGTAATGAGAAAGAGGGTAGCCAAAGGGATGGAGATATAGATGTTGCTTTTTGGATTAGTAATCATAGAGTGGATGTGGATTGTTGGAAATTTTATGGAGATCTAATCTATGACACTGATTTGGATGATTCTAGAGAAGAAAATGCAGAATTATTGCCTTTGGAGCAGCCATCTTTAGTAAATGCATTTTCAGAAAATTACACTGTTAATTTCCAACTATGTTTTCTTATGGATAATTCAGAAAATTTCCAGATTAGAGAGCTTATCGTTGACAATGAAAGTGGAGAAATTTCTTTGGGTAATTTACAGCCATGTTTCATAAAGGATGATCAGGTTTTATCATCCTATGGGACACATGTATAACAAGCAAACTTCAGAAATTTTCCATCCACATTGTCTCATAGATAGGGAAGAATTTTTGCTGTCAAAGGGGTGTTATTTCAATGGTGAAAATGCAGAAATTTTCTAGCCATCATTTATTCTAAATTTTGAAGAATTTATGTATAAAAAATCAACAATAGATAATCTTTTTGTGGCTGTAAATTGCATGAATCTTGTGTTGATATTATGGTAGCTACGGGAGGTATTTACCTCCACGTGTAAACCTAACAAGAATAGAATATTCCGGGAAGCAAGAAGAAACCCTAATGAGTTAGCTAATAGCCCTAGAAGACAAGTCGGCTCAAGAGGATAATTTGTATTAGGTTATTAGCCTCCAAGAGAAGAAGTCGACCAAAAGAAATAATATATAATGAGTAAATAAGTATCTAGAATGAGAAGTCGGTCCACGCAGTTAGCCAGAATTAGTATAAATACAGGAGGCCAGTCTTCATTCTGGCAGGCATTCTCAGAATTGCAGAGCAGCACTTGTGCGCACTACAGTTGCCCAGTTTCGGCGCAAGTTTGAAGGAGAGTTGTCGTTGTAGCTGTTGTAGCTTGCAGATTTCGGTTTTGGCTTGGACTATCTCTTAGTTATGGTTTGGACTATCTGATCGACTCTTGTTTGGTGCACTATCCTTGGGGAAAGGTGCGCTACCCTTTGTTTGGCTATCTAGCCTAGGGTTTGCTTCCGCGATGATTGTCTGTCAAGGTTAAGGTTCTCAGAGGGTGGCTTCAGCCTATGGTTGGGTGACAATAGTGATATTGTCAATGGTAAAACGAGCACATCCATTATATTCTAACATGTTATGGGCCCACACCTCCTTCATTCAATCTAACCACTAGAAGGAAGCATATCCATAAGGATATTAAGCTCGTTGAAGAACTATCGCTAGGGGTTCTAGCAGGAGCAGTCACCAAAGCACTGTCGCTAGGGTTACTAGCAGGTGCAGTTGCAAAAACCCTAGTCCTCTCGTTGAGGCACCTTAAGTGAAGAGATTGACCTAATTTCCGAATAGACCAGTGCGCCCTAGCCTAGCGCATCTCCTGGTACTCTCAGCAAGCCAAGACGTCAAGTTTGAGTTTTTGGTCAAATCTAGGGTTGACCAAGTCAAAGCAGC
>SNQJ01S0180539.1:0-32059 GCA_010110895.2 Picea sitchensis | reverse complement strand
CATACGTTCTTGGGAACTTTCCTACATGGCCTATTGAGTGAAGGCTCATGGTTTTTTGAACCGATCACATCATGAATGTGTGCATATTCCTAGAAATGCACACATGTTCCCACAAGTGCGCATTCCTTCTCACCATGTTGCCACTTTATCGTCCACCAACTTCGCGCACTCACCCAACATTTTTATATAATTAAATATGGGGTTGTGTTGTAGCTACAACAAGCACATACATTAAAATTCAAAAATTCTCTTGAGTTGATCTATTTGATATACTTATAATATTATCCTCTAATAGAGATTTGAAACCAATAGGTAATTTCACAAGTGATTTGCTTAACATATTGTCCCAAAAAACATACAATTTTAAATAAGCATTTTTGGTATTAAGGTTGAAAACGACCATGTGCTTCTTGCCTCCCATCAAAGTGACTTCTGAGTAAATGAGACTTGGATCCCACACCATTATTTGGTTATGGGATTTGTAGGGTAGTTGGAACCCTATTTTGTTTTAAAGGAACCTTGATGGAGTTCCCTTGCCAACTTTACGCAAAGGTCTGCTTCAACATTGAGCCCTCTCTTGATATGAATAAATTGAATTTGATTGAAGTGTTGAGAGATCCTCTTGGTACTTCTTATGTTAGCAACCAAATACCAAGATAACAATGAAAAAACCTTAGAATAAGTACTCATACACCATGTTGGAACACATATAATACGGAACTTTTGAGATTTACATTCTCCACTTCATGAAATTATAATCTTTCCCTAAACGGTAACTTAGAAAAGAACTTTAGAATTTCAAATCAAATTCAAGTCCTCGCTAATAAGTGATAAGGCGTGTGTGATATCTGTCATTCATGAAGTTTTTTCATTTGATCGAGCAGCCATAATTTTTCCAGAGTTTTGGAGCCACCTAAGTGTTAAAGATGTAAATCACTAAAGGTAACTACGGAGCTTCGTACTTTGGGCGTTTTGATAAGTCTTAATGATAAAAGTCCCAAAACCTGAAAGTATTTGTTCATCACTTTTCCTAAACATTTAAAGGACATGAGTCGTAGTAAACATGTATCCTTTTCATCCATGAGTTGACACGTGGCACTCATTTCTGAAATTTTCGTTTGAAGATTCATACAATTCTAGGTAACACATGGAACCTCCCTTTTCTCGACACATCATCTAGAATGACATCATCTACGACACGTCATTACAGGAGATGACCCTTTAGAAATATATCAAAGAACTAATTCACAAATCACTGAAATAGAAAAATGTTGAAGTATTAAACTTTAATTAATTAAGTTAATCATGGTCAAGAGGTAATTAATGACTTCGCACTTCGGGGCTCAGATGCTTACCCTTCATCGTATCCCAAAATCTCTGAAATCCGAATTTTTGAAACACTTAAAGTTAAATATGATTAATTGAGACTTAAAATCGATTACTTGATAATTGAGCACTTTGTTGTTTTGGGTTTCGGGGATTTCCCCTCAAGCTTCTTTTAAAGTTCTCAAAGTCCAAACTGATGAAACACTTGAAGTTAACACACCTTTTTTAAAACATGATTACTTAAGGTTTTAAAAGTGATTATCTAGGGATTAACCTTCGCAGATTCGGTATTCAGAAAATTTTCGCTCTCTCTCATCTAAAACTCTCGAACACGAACCGTCGGATATTAATGGCATTTATGACTAGTTAACGGTAATGCTTTTTAATGTAGATTGCGGATCGTTAGGTATAATTTTTCGTCAGTAAAGATATACTAGAATCAATGCATCTTATGTGAATAAAACACTTTGATTTTGACTTCATTTTCACCCTCTACAAAGTAGCGATTTTTATCTGATTGAGAAGCTCACTCAATTCCTCTGCAAGAGGTAACCTTGTTTTTTTCTCTCGATATCATGGCACCAAGGAAGATGATGAATAAATATAATGCAACTGGTGAGGGTCCAAATCCTAATGAAGATGTTATGTCGGACACTACGCCATGATATATAGACTCTGCTAAATCTTGGACACAAGTGTTCAAGGTTCTGGAGCATGAGATCATAAATTGTCCAGAAGATCCCGGTGATGAAGAAGACAATAATCATGAAACTAAACTCAGATATATATCTCATTCATAGCTACACAATATAGTTGGATGATTGAGATTCATGTCGTATAACGATATGATCAACTGGGCCCTGGAAAACATCAACGTTCAAACTAGGAGCATCATTAACCACCAAAAGGTTTCCATTGGTTCTTTTCGACCGAAACACCTCCAAGTAAAGTATAAGATATATCTTGATCCTAAGTATAATTACAATGCTACAATTATGTTTAAGTTTGATTAGAAGGAATGCATACAATATGACAAGAGTTACCCCGATATAATCAGGTCCTGGTGGGGGCACCCAAAGAAGTTCAGGGTGGACACTCATGGTGTGTATGCCACAGTGTCGTTGGACGTTCACATCATCTACGTAGCCATGATGCTCTGTATATTGTTCGAGGAGAAGAGTCCTACCCATTTCCAAATGGAATGGGTGTCTATTATGCATGATTTGGATGAGCAACACACTTTTAATTGGGCCAAAATATTGTCAGACAACTTGGCCAAAGAAATTACTAAATACAAATTGGCGAAATCAAAGGGGCATCCTTCCCCTTTCTATATGTATGTGTATTTCATGGACGTTATATATTTCATGAATCCTTTCCCACTGATGAATTGGAGTTGGACACCCACCAACGCAAAACCTGTTCACTTCTATAATTCCAAGTTGTGGGAGGACAAGGCCAAAGAATTCATTTACGAAATTTGTCACCATGTAGTAGTGCATGTTCATATGGCCCTATATGGTCACCCACCTCCTTGGATTTCAGAGAAGATTATGGGAAATCTAGGCAAACTAGAAGATTGTTTCATTGAAGAAAACATCTCTTATATCATGGCTTTTGGATGCTTAGTTTCTCCTCATGCTCTCTTGTGTTTTTTACCAGACCAGCTAGTGTGCAGGGAAGTAGTTTACCAAATAGTAATGGGAGGCATCAACAAGGAGTTGAAGGCTGCCCCCAAAAAGGTATGGCTAGCCTTCCCTATCCATGCCAACATGTTTTCGTTACTATATTTCAGTCACTCTAAAGTAGACGGTACAACTCTAAATGATGTCAAATTGGTTGACATTGAATTCAAAAAGAACAACCCACACAAGATTGTAGACAACCACTTGGCCCAATTCAATATGAAAATATATGTGCACGAATACTCCCCATACAACTAAATATTCAGGGGAGTCAAGTATTATGAATAGGTAGAAAACAGGTTCCAAACCCTGCCCCTAGATCAACAGGTTGTTTTCCTTAGTTTTCAAAGACACAGGCGAAACAGTTTCCCAAAAGTACTACAGGGAGAATCGATAGCCGCTTCTCCTGCATAGGAATATATGCCTCCAAGTTTTGAACCAGGGTCCTATGGTAAACATAATATTGAGAAAACCACAAAGAGCTCTGAGGTTTTGACTCAGAAATCAGAAGCTTCATTATCAAGTCCAATAGGCCCTCTAGAAATGGCTCAGCTCAAAGCCTTCCTAAAGCAAGGAAAGGATGCATCTCTTTCGACACCATCCACACTCATTGTCAATACAGTTGAGCAACAATGGTCTATAGAGATCAACACTCCTATTACATCATTGACACCTCTGAGTCTAGCTTCGAAAATCCTAGTTCCAAAATCATTTTTGCAAATGATCTTACCCCAATCATTCCCAACGAGATGCCTCCTTCAGATTTCTTATTTAGCAAGAAATGGAGGGCCGTCATCAAAAGAGAATCACACCAGAAGGACAGAATAATAAGAAAAAGGCAAAGGATGTTGTATCATAGAAATGATCATGATGATTCAGAATACGCGAAAGAAGTTGTAGGTTCATTGGGTGCCTTTGCCACTACAAATCAATGGTTTGTAGAGAATTTGGCAGAGAAATTAAGATAGAGAAGCCTATTGGTGGGGCAGTTGCAAGATCAAATATTGGCCTTGGAACATACTGTAAGAAATAATATGAGCCAAAACGTTTAGCAAATCAAAGCTCATTATCGACATCAAATCCAACAACTACAAGCTAGCGTCGAGGAGATCCATCGAAATTCACAGGCCAACCAGGGTCTAATCACGCAATGTGATGAATTTATAAGACAACTACAAGATAAATTTAAGGTGCTCGAAAGTACCTCAATAGACACTAAGGAATTAAAAATTCAAGCGTTTGAAATAAACGAGAGACTGGAAACAACCCAACATGATCTTTTTATGAAGGTTAATGTCATCCATAAATGCTACCAGGATGTGGACCTTGCTCTGAAGGATATATATATATATGAAGAAAAGAGAAGCTCACTCAGCTCGATATAAATTTCAAGAAGCCATCATATTGGCACAGAAAGATAACGTCCCTTATTTTCCTCGCCTTTCCCCATATGAACAAATAAAAAGTGATATGGTCATGAAGGTGTGGGAAACAAATTTGGTAGAGAGAAAAAATTATCCCTGGAGGTAGAGGATGATTTCCAAGGAGCATTATCATTAATATATAAAAAACTAATTCATTTTGAGGGATGCAATATCACGGAGGCCTTGGGGCAAATAGATATTGTAATGAACCAACATAATTCTAGAAAGAACAAAGAAGAAACTCTTGCAGCCATTGAAGAAATGAGATAGATCGATCTTCTTAAGATTAATAAATGGATAGTGAACCCAAGTTCACAGTCCCAGGCCTTAGCTTGAGAGGTGAAAAGAATCCAAGAAAAGTTTCCTCATGTAGAGAGGAAGTTATACACTTTCGAGGTAAACGAAACAATTGATCCATCAGGGTTGGTGGTGGAATTTTTAGATAGATGAAACAGATGCATTAAACATGAAAAAACAAGCACAGTTGGGAGCAAGTAGAAAATGTCACTACATTGCTAAACATAGTTGGAGGGATAGATGGTAACAAAATTACAATGGCCAGGATATTATGCAGAATTATTAAGAATTCCAGACGACAGGTGTGTCCAGGATAAAGGAATGAGGAGAAGAAACATTTATGCAAGCAAATGAAGATACAGAGGAGAAATCCATAGGATCTCATCAGCCTCTAGATTATGTTGTCTTAATCAAATATTTTCTATTTTTATTGTAAGAATTACAACCGTTTTGAGTTGTGACAGTTTTGTATAAATACATAGATCCAAGATCTATTAAGGGCTACTTCTTGCTGGATGTAATAGATAAAAGTCTCCTTTTTGAGTATTAATACAAGTGTATATGGAAATTCCAAATTTTATTCTATTTGGGTTATGTGTTTCTTCTGTATTTCCATATCTCAACATTTCCTTATGCAATTCCTTGATAAATTTTTTATTGAAACTTAGTATCAAAACTACTATAATCATATTATATCAGTAATTCGTTAAGTAAGCAGTTTTTCCTCTGTATTTACTGTGAGTAAAACAAGACCTGCAACCTGTATGAATTATTGCACTTTATAGTTTGTTCAAGGGTGCACTATCTATTTTCTTCCACTACAAAAAGCTGAGACTCTTCATCGATTGATGTCTTTCTTTGTTTAACAGTTTTGTAATTTTCCCTCACACCATTCGATATCACAATTTTGAATGAGACACAAAATACGACCTCTGTACTGCCATATTGTTAATTTCATTTAATGATATTTTCTCATATAACTAAAAGGTAGAAAAAACACTCTTTAAAAAAAATGAATTTAAATTTTCCTAATGCCTACCATTACTCTTTGAGACTTAAGTTTAATCTCAAGAACAACATCTTTTTGGCACCGTTTTCAGGGATGGAGAAACGAAGTTATTTTTCCCCGAGAAAATGACAAGGTAAATTTCTATCTTTGATGGTGAAAAAATATTGAATACATAAGTAAGGATTATTTTTATCTTTCACTTGGTGATTCAACCTTAGATAAAACTGACATTCGGTCAAAAGAATACCAAAAATAATCTAGATGCTAAGAATGCCACATGATTATTAGATCTCGAAAAGTTGTTAAAACCAAAGGGATACCTCAAATTGATTGTTGGATCAGCAAGTAAAGTATCTCAACCCAAATTTACACAAGTTAATGGTAAAGTTCAGGTCGAAGAACTAACTCCTGAAGATAGTTCTAATTGAATTCATTCTACAGAGACATCAACTAGTAAACCCGAGGCTAAGCTTGAGAATTCAGAGGAAATTATTCCCAAGATAAAAGTTGATATTGAATTGAATGATACTCCTATAAGTCAGAACAAAAAATCACTTTCGATACCTGCTATCATTGATCCTCTGACGTTTCCACCCTTTCCTGAAGTAAATTTTTCAGTTTCCCGAAACTTCGAAGAATATATTTTATACCCTGATTCATACCCTATTGGTTCTCCGATATATACATATTGTAAGTCTGAGGAGATGAGTCCACATTTCCCTTATCCTCCTCTTCTAAATTTTTCATCTCCTAATGACCTTTTTTTGGAACTTCCTTTGCCACATCCCGAAGTAGTCGAGAGGTCACCACTTCATTCCCTCGAAGTTTTTGAAAATCCCCTTTTTAATTCCCGAAGTTCATCTACTAGATTTCCAATGGCCACTGCTGGAGGAGGTGGCGTCGGAGGTGGAGCAGGTGGACAGGGTCAAGGACAAGGCCCACCTCCTAGAATATTTTCCAAGGTAGATGCCACATATTCTCCCTTGGTCCTTCCTTTCTCCCTTCATAATTTGCCCAAAAATTATATGAAAAACCTACCAAACTTCACGGTAGAAGGAGGCTTAACCGCAACCGAACACATAACCTTTTTCTACCAGTTTCTTGATATCCTTGGCATCAAACACGAAGATGTCTACTCAAGGCTGTTAGTACAAAACTTTGAAGGAAAAGTCAGAACCTAGTTCTGAGGACTCCAGATAGGTTCCATATCGTCATATGATGATCTAGAAAATTTATTCCTAAGAAAGTGGGCATAGAAGAAGGAACATATCTATTATTTGACTCAAATCATATCTTTAAGAAAAACCAATTTTGAATCAGTTCTTGAATTTACTCAGAGGTTGAAAAAGTTGTATAACAAAATTCCAACTGAAGTAAAACCCTCTCAACCTGCTGCAAAGGTAACTTTTGCAAGGCCCTTTGAACCTGACTTTTCTCTCCTCTTAAGGGAAAGAAGATCTGCCACTCTAGCAGGAATGCAGGATGATGCCATAGAAATTGAATCTAATATGATGGCATCAAGGAAATTAAAAACTAAGGTCGAGATGGGAACCAAAGAACTTAGGCATTTGAAAGAACAAGTAGGACCATATGGATCTAGGAAGTCCCTAGAAGAGAAGATTGATCCTAAAATGGTCAAGATATCTAAACACCTTCCAACCCAAATGAAGAATAAGTACGCTGAATTTCTTAGACAATATAAAGATATTTTTTCTTGGTCATATGATGATGTCAAAACTTACGATACCTTTGTAATTGGACACAAGATTCCTCTGAAACATGGTATGAAACCTTTTAAGTAGAAACTTAGAAAAATAAATCCTATTCTTATACCAGTGATAGAAAGGGAAGTCAAGAAGCTTCTTCATGTGAATATTATCGTTTCGCTCAGATATTTTGAATGCGTAGAAAATTTGGTACCCGTCAGAAATAAAAATGGAGAGATAAGGTTCTATGTAGATTTTAGAAACTTAAACCAGTCATCCCTTAAATACAAGTACCCACTACTAAAAATGGATCATGTTCTAGAAAAATTAGTTGGAGATAACATAATTTCCATGATTGATGGTTTTTCCGGATACAATCAAATCATTGTCCATGAAGACGACAAAGAAAAGACTGTGTTTACCACTTTGTGGGGAACGTTCACGTATGATAAAGTTCCATTTGGTTTCATGAACACAGGGGCTACTTTGAAAATAGAGATGGATATAGTTTTCATCGGTGAGAGAGACAAATTTGTTGTTATTTATTTATATGATCTAACAGTCTTCTCTAAATCTGATGTAGAATATTTGGTTCACCTCAAACAAAATTTTGAGAAATGCAGAAAATTCAGGAACTGGTTCAATTACCACCTTTGCTCCTGGGTCTCGATATCGATCATGAAGTTCCAAATATGGATCTCTATCTTGTAATGTCACACGACACTAGGAGCCACACTATGAATCAAAACTACCCACCTACTATTGAACTTGTTGCTTGCTGAAGGGAAGCTCTTAACCCTAAAAAGTCACACTTCACTATGTAAGAAGGCAAGATCTTGGGTCATATAGTATCAAAAGACAAAATCAATATTGATCTTAAGCGATTCGAGGCTATTGACACGATAAGAATTCCTAAAAATAAGAAATAAATATAATGTTTTTTAGGGAAGATAAAATTTTTGAGAAGATTTATCCCTAACTTCGCTGAAATTGTCAAATTGATTACAAATATGTTGAAAAAGGACAGAGAAGTGATGTGGACTATAGAATCTAAAGCGTCTTTCAAGCGAATCAAGAAGGCTATAGGTGAAGCACCGGTGTTAGCAAGTCTGGACTATACTAAGGAATTCTTGATCTTCTCTTTCGCTTCTGAACATACTATCACAACAGTTCTCCCGTAAAAGAACGAAGAAGGTTTTGAGAAACCGATTGCCTTTTTCAGTAAAATTCTAAGGGATGGAGAATTAAAATATGATATACTTGAAAATCGAGATTACGCAATGGTGAAATCTCTCAAAGATTTCAGGACATATGTGTTCCATTCCAAAATAATCGCTTACATGCCAACAAGTGTTGTCAAAGACATCTTGGTCCAACCAGACAATGATGGAAAAAGAGGTCGGTGGTTAGATAAAATTCAGGAGTTCAATCTAGAAGTGAAACCAACCAAGCTAGACAAGGGTCAAGGCCTGACAAAATTGTTAGCCAAATCGAATTTCAAGGCTCTCAGGTTAAACCACCTGGAATCACATGTGTATCTCCCATATAAGGATGAGATTAATGATCAAAACCCTATGATTCAGATTGAAGGTAAGTTTTATTCCTATGCTTGGTATTGTGACATCATTTCATACCTCCTTACCCTTCAGTGCCTGAATGACATGACTCCGTCCAAAGAAAGAACTTTGAACATACACAAAGTTAAATATTGTATTATTGGCAACCAATTGTACTGGAAGGATCCTCCAGGTTTCTTGTTACGTTGCTTAACATAAGATGAAATAAAGAGTTTCATAATTGAATTTCATGAAAGAGCATGTAGAGGACACCACGCCTAGAGGGAAACGATCTACAATATTTTAAGAGCTGGATATTATTGTCCAAAGTTATTTATTGGTGTGAATTCCAAGGTCAGAGCCTGCAACTCTTGCCAATTGATCTCTGGTAAACAAAATCTCCTTGCACTACCTTTAATCCTGGTCAAAGTAGAAGCTCCCTTTCAATAATGGGGTCTTGATTTCATCGGAGAAATCCATCCATATTCCAGTGCACAACATAAATGGATTTTAACTGATATTGATTACTTCACAAAGTGGGTCAAAGCCATTCTAACTAGGAATACTATGGATTCGGTAGTAATAAACTTCCTGGAAGAGAAAATCCTATCGATATTTGTTTGTCCTTGAAAAATAATCATTGACAACGCCCAAGATTTCAAATCTATGGAAATGGTCAATTTCTTCCAAAAATACAAGATTGTATTAGGACATTCTACAACCTATTATCCTTAGGGGAATGGGTTATCCAAATCGTCCAACAAGAGCCCAATGACTATAATAAAAAATGTGTTGACATCAAATAATAAGAATTGACATGTTCACTTGAAATACGCCTTATGGGCGAATAGAATCGGCACCAAGAAATCAATAGGTATGTCCCCTTTTCAAATGGTCTATGGTACTGATGTCTTCCTTCCTATCAATCTCACTCTTCCTGTAATGAAGCTCTAGAAAGATGCAAATGAAGATCCAAATGACATTAATAGAAGGATAAATCAAATAATCGAAGTCCAACAAAATAGGGATGAAATAGATGACAAACTTCACAAATACCAAGATAATATGAAGGCCATTTTCGATAAAAAGGATAAATACAGGGAGTTTCTTCCTAGAGATATAGTTTTAAAGTGGGATGCTAGAAAATAAGATGCAGGAAAACATGGCAAGTTCGGCCATCTCTGGTTTAGACCATTCAGGATTGTAGCTGTTGAGGGAAAAAATTCCTTCTTACTCGAAAATGTCAACGAAAAAACTCTTGACGCCCCTATCAACGAGCGTTACCTAAAACATTTTATGCAATAATCATATTTCACACTCCCACTATATATATCAATTTTGGTTTTCTGTTTTGATTTGTAATTTTATTTTCTTTTGTAGATTCTCAAAATTTTACTTTTCGTTGTAAATAAACCAAGTCTTATTTGATATCATAAAATAAAAATATAAAATATTTGTACTGGATATCATTTCTATTCTGTGGAATTTTATGACATTTCCCATTTTGTTCCCGCACAAAATACTTACTATCAAATGAGAGATGAGAAGGTATCGGAATCCAACACTCAATTTTAAAAACATTCATTTTCTCTCAAAACAGGTGATGAATTAATGATTGGTTTGATTGAAAATATAAATGAAATTTGAGGTATGAACTCCTATACTTATAGTTCAAGCTAAAATTCTAAGGAAATATTATCGGACACCAACGAGGTTTTACCCATGTAAATATTGTCACATGATAGAGGATAAAAAGAGTATAAATCTATAGATTAATTCTGAAGCCTTATCCAAATGAAATAAAAATAAAAATAAAATAAGAATAAAAAGAGGTCAAGAAAGAAGCTTGAAAAACAATAAACAAACTTGTGTGGGAATGAAATTATTCTGCGTCAGATGCTTTCAAGTCCTCCTTCTATATTATTTTGCCTATACCCAAGTTTTTATTCACTTCTCAATTTTTCTATCCTTCCCTTCGTCTTCATAGAAAGAAATAATTTGACTTTGACTCCGAAAACTTAAAAACATAACTTCAAAACGTGATTAGGCGAAATTATTTATGATTCCTATGATTTTAACTGAAATAAAGTATGTCTAGCTAATCTTGATAATTTTAGCTCTTCTATTAGATTTTAAACTAATTAAATCGCTCAAGGTCAATCCCTGAAAAAAAAAAAATCCCATAAAATCCTCCCTATATGCTAAGGTGTATTGAAGATCAGGAGAGAGTTAGTCCAAGGTACAATAAAAAAATTGTTGACAGACCCTCGTTGTTAAATTTTAAGCATATATCATCCCTTGTATGATACATACAAATTGATTGCCCCCACTTCAAAAATATTAAAATATAAGACAAAGGGTGAAAGGAAATTCATAATCTGATTTCCCCCATCTAGTCCAAGACAAATGGTGAATGGAAATTCGTAATTCGATTGCCCCCATTTTGTTCAACAAGAGGTGATGAAAGGAAATTCATGTAATGATTTTCCTCATCTGAGCAAAATGTGAATTGAAGTGGTGAAAGTAAATCCAATGGGAGATGTAGATAACTTCATCAGGGTACTGAACATGCTCGTTGGCATTGAAGAAATATCTATGATACCTATAAGGTTGTCATACACATATATAAAATACTCTGGTACCTAGTTCTCTTTCTCGATAATACTTACATTCTAAACCAATAATGGATTCCCCTAAATAAATTGTTAAATTTACTTAACCTTGATGCGAACAAAATCGACCAAAGTCTAATATTTTAGTTAAAGTTGTTTTGATTATCTTAAGAAAATCCAAACTCATTTTTAAGAAAGGGAAATTATTAATAGCCTAACTTGAGATCAATAATTAGGTTTATTTTGAAGGTTTTCGGAGATTCGGTTGAAGTTCAATTTTTCTCTGTATGATCAATTCCCAAAAGTGTTTCCCAGAAATGCAATAATGACTACATTTACCCAATAAAGGCACTCGGTCTACTATTCTTCCATGTCTCACAAGGAGATGTCATCCCCAGATGGAGCCTATGTTGGAACACATATAATCCTGAACTTTTGAGCTTTACATTCTCCACTTCATGAAATTATAATCCTTCCCAAAATGGTAACTTAGAAAAGAACTTTAGAATTTTAAATCAAATTCAAGTCCTAGCTAATCAGTAATAAGGCGAGTGTTTTATCTGATTCAGAATCTCACACAATTCCTCTGCAATAGGTAACCTTGTTATGTTCTCTCGATATCATGGCACCATGGAAGATGATGAAGAAATATGATGTGGCTGGTGATGGTTCAAATCCTGATGTGGACGTTCTATCAGACACTACACCGCGAGCTATAGACTCTGTTAAATATTGGACACAAGTGTTCAAGGCTCTGGAGCATGAGATCATAAATTTTTCAGAAGATTTTGATGACGAAGAAGACGATACTCATGAAACTAACTCAGATATATAGCTCAGTCAGATCTACACAAGGTAGTTGCACAGCCGAGACTCATGCCATATAACGATATGATCAGCTGGGTCCTTGAAAACATCAACGTCCAAACAAGGATCATCATAAACCACCAGAGGGTTGTCGTTGGTTTTTTCCAGCCAGAACACCTCCAGGTAATGTGTAAGCTATCTCTCGATCCTAAGTATAATTACAATGTTTCATTTATGTTGGATTTTGAGCAGAACGAATGCATACAATATGACAAGAGTTACCCCGATATAATCAGGCCCTGGTGGGGGCACCCAGAGAAGTTTAGGGATGATGCTTATGGTGTGTACGCCATAATGTCGTTGGACATTCACATGATCTACATAGCCATGATGCTCTGTATATTGTTCGAGAAGAAGACTCCTGCCCATTTCCCAGTGGAATGGGTGTTTATTATGCATGAGGTGGCCGAGGGATACACTTTTAATCGGGCCAAAATATTGTCAGACAACATGGGAAAAGAAATTACTGAATACAAAATGGGAAAATAAAAGGGGAAACTCACCCCTTTCTATATGTCTACGTATGTCATGGATGCTATCAGTTTCATGACTCCTTTCCCACTGATGAATTGGAGTTGGACCCTGACTAGCGCATAACCTATTCACTTCTATCATTCCAAGCTATGGGAGGACAAAGCCAAAGACTTATTTTACGAAATTTGTCACCATGTAGTAGTGCCTGTTCATATGGCCCTATATGGTCACTCACCTCCTCGGAATTCAAAGATGATTATGGGAAATCTAGGCCAACTAGTAGATTGGTTCATTAAAGAAAACTTCTCTTATATCAGGTTTTTTGGATGTTCAGTTCTGCCCCATGCTCTCCCGCATTTTTTACTAGACTGGCTAGTGTGCATGGAATTAGATTACGAGACAGTAATGGGAGGCATCAACAATGAGATGAACGCAACCCACAAAAACTTATGGTCGACCTTCCCTATCCAAGTCGACATGTTTTTGTTACTAGATTTCAGTCACTCTAAAGTAGAGGCTGCAAATCTCAATGATGTCAAATTGGTTGACATCGAATTCCAAAATAACGACCCACAAAAATATCGTAGAAAATCATCTTGCCCAATTCAATATGAAAATATATGTGCATGAAGACTCCCCATGCGACAAAATATCCAGGGGAGTTAGGGCTTATGAAGAGGTACATAATAGGTTCCAAAGCCTTCCCCCAAGTCAATAGGCTGGCTTCCTCATTTTTCGAATGATCTAGGCTAGAAATGACTAAGTCGATAACCCCCCAAGGTGGAATGAATCAAATGTTATGGAAAAGGATCAACCAATAAAACTCACAAGTTCTAGGGTTTATAAGAACATTAGATGCCCAAAATGTTATTCAATTTTACAAAGGAAAACCCCATAAATGTATAATGCCCTCAAATCAAAACTTGTTCAAATTTCATGCTTTCAGTCATGAAATTGAACAAGGAGAACCATAGAAAAAATAATAAACTCATACAAACAACTAGTCTAGTGAATGTTTTCAAAACCAAAGATAATAAAAAAATGCTTGGAAGGAGAAGGTGGCAACTACAAAAAATTTAATCTCTTAACGACGACATTTTACCACAATAAAATTTGACAAAAAATGTTGGTTGCCAACGAGACCCAAAATTTACCTCAAAGTTTTGGAGAGGATTACTCAAAGGGTTTGGAACGAACCTGAACTTCAACACAACTTATCATCCTAAGTCTGATGGAAAAACAAAAAGAGTAAATGAAGTGATAGAAGATATGTTAAGAATGTATGTGATGGACAAACAATCCAGATGGGAAGACTACCTACACTTGGTAGAGTTTGCTTACAACAATGGGAACCAATCATCACTAAAGATTAGCCCATTTGAGGCACTTTATGGCAGAAAGTGCAACAACCAAGATGATAGAGCAGTGGTTGGGCCAGAGTTAATTAAGGAAATAGAAGAGAAAATGCCAAAGATTAAAAAGAATTTGAAGGTTTCCCAAGACAGGCAGAAAATCTAGTCTGACAAAGGAAAAAACCGTAAGGACTTTAAAGCGGGTGATCATGTTTTCTTAAAGGTGAAAGACAACAAAAGTTCCCTGAAGTTGGGAAACTATTCCGAGTTGGTAGCCATATATTGTGGATTGTTTGAAATTATATAAGGGATTGGGCCAGTAGGTTATATGCTTGCATTGCTTGCATGCATGACTATTCATAATGTATTTCATGTCTCATTACTCAAGAAATATATACCTGATGCTAAGCGTGTGATTGACTGGGATGTGATTCAGGTGGAGCAAGAAGGCATCTTACAAGTCCATCCGGTGTGCATACTAGACCAAAAGAAAAAATAACTCTGGAGTCAAGCCATAGGGCTTGTAAAGTTTCAGTGGACATGATATGGTCCTGAGGATGGAACTTGGGAGCATGAAGATGTTATGCGAGCAAAACACCCGTATCTTTTTGAAGATTTTGGAAATCTAGTTGATGTTTTGTAATTAAGTTGCACAGAGGACAATGAAAAAATAAGGGGAGGGGATTGTAATACCCCAAGGACGAGCCTCGATTGTAATTACGAATGTAACATTTTTTGTAGGTTGGTCAACCGAGTATTTATAAGTTGGTAGGCTTATGTGTTGATTAGGTCAGGAGCCTAGGTGTTAAAGGCTAGGAGCTTGTTTTGTACATCTAAAAATTCATATATTTAATATAAGAACATTGTTGCATGTAGATAGATCACGAAGAAAGAGTATGGGGGACTGAACTCCACTAGGCTGGGCAATGGAAGCCGATAAAATAAAAGATTAGGAGCCTAGTAGAATAATATATTATTATTCTAAGTGGGGGGAACAAGTTCCGAGTGGGGGGGATGTTTTCCTGGAGAGACAAGTGTCATCCAAAACGAATGAAGATTTATGGGGGGGATTTCTCACCATTCTAACCATGCTGAGCATTCCAACCATTCTCACCCTATTGTCCACTCTCATGATTCTGGACCATGCTCACCATTCGTTACCGCAACTCGTGGATGAACTAAACAAGAAAGTAGTGAGCCAGTCCACCATTGTTGAATGCCCAAAACCTGAAACTCTACAACAAACCTGATTTGATACCCTTGCAACACCTATACCTTGTGGGTTACCTCCATTTTGTCCTGTCAGTAACGTTCCCCACGTCCAATTTCTATTGTTTCCATCACGATCTCCTTGTTTTGAGGACCGAGAGTAAAGAAGCGGGTTTCCAGGCTTGTGGATAGAAGAAGCAAGTTGTCAGGCCTATGGGAAGCTCTCTTTAACTGAGAGAGTGTGCTAAGGAAGTGAGTTCTCCTATAGGGAGTCCATTATTAGCTACAGAGATATGGTAATTCCTTATCTGACATGTTTTTGAAGCCCAGGGAAAGGGAGGTGTAGAAGTCGATGGAATGTGTGACAGTGAAGGTGTCCACTTCTAGGGTGGGACAAACATGTGGGGAATGAGATTCTGTGAGTTGTGAAAGTAAGTGGCTCCTTGGAGGAAATCCTTCCTGTTGTACTGTGCAACTTCCTGTTGTCCCTGCCTATCCTAGGAATCCCTTGCTCAGTGGAGTTTAGTCCCAGCTTAGGGGTGACCCACTGCTGAGACTGACGAGTAGTGTGGTCTAAGGCTGGGAGGTTTGTAGAAGGTATGCATGCAGTTGGTGTACTTCAATTAAAAGATAAGTACAAATCCTTTGTTCATTTACATGCTATAATGATGAGTATTGCCTGTATATGTTGTTATATTTATGGATTTTTCCTGTGAATACTATATGCATAGGCTTACTGTTATTTTTGCATTATGTTGTGTAATAGTAGAATGTAAATCATCTATAAATTTGTATGTGTTATTGTCTCTTCTACATTAATATATGTATGAACATATTGTTTATGTTTGGTTAAAAATTTCACTAAATATATATATATATGTATGTATGTATGTATGTATATTTGAGCATGAGCGTTATCTGGAGTAGAATGGTCTGGCCTAGGTGGACGGGAATGTTACAAATTGGTATCAGATCATAAATATGTTTACTTTGTGACGTTGCCCAACCTTTTGGTGGTTGGGGGTGTTACATAAAATTTCTTTAACTACAACCAGTTTACAGGGTCCTTAAGGATACCACCCTTAGGGTAAGCAAGGATGTATGCTCCTCGAGTGAGTTAGTGCTTAAAAATGAAGAGACCTCACTAAAGTGTTTCTAACATCCATGGTCCTATATCATCATGGGAGAAATCATAGTCTAGAATAATGCCACCCTCACTGAATGAAAATAGGCATACTTGACTATCAAATGTGGCCTTAGATAAATTATTGGTTGCTTCATTACTTTGTAATGAAAAGAGTTGATCTTCATCTATGGTCTCTAAGGAGAAAAGACATTGTTTTAGTGGGTAGTATCCATCAATAGCATGTATGTTACCCATATGGTTGGTATGTTGCACTCATTGGTAAAATGGTTTCGAGTCCAATGATAAGGTAGAAAGGGGTAAATCCTATGGAAATTTTGAGTGTGGTTTGGTAGGCACAAAGTGTATAGAAAAGAATTGTCAATTGGTTTTGTTCTTATTCTCTGTCCTTTATAGCATGGTTTTGAGGAATTTTTTGATAGCCTCAACTAGGTTGTTTTATTGTAGATGGTATGGGGAAGAAAACTCATGGGTGAAGTTAATAAGGCAAGACAACTCTTGGAACATTACATTCTATAAAAAAATTCCATGATTCAAAATTAGCTATTGGGGGACCTTGAAATGCGTATGACATGATTGAAGGAGAACGAGGTGCCAATGTCCACTGTGTTGTTTAATGTTGGTATGGTCTCATCCCATTTGGTGAAGTAATAGATGGCCACATTGATGTACTTGCGACCATTGTTGGATGGGGTATTTCACATCATAAAGTTGATACCCCACTTGTACAAGGGACCGACGATAATGATAGTTTTTAAAGGATTTGGTGGAGCTTGAATTTTGTGAGTGAATACCTGGAACTTCGTACTTCATTTGAATTCCTAAATGAAATTATGGAATAGAGTAGGCCGAAAATAACCAGTGTAGACCACTTTTTGAGAAGTGGAAATTCCTGAAAATTTTCCTATAAAGGCACCACTATGGAAATCACTCGGGACCCACTCATCCTCCTCGAGTGTGAGACATTGATGCAAGATTGTATCGAGTCACTAAAGATATAGATTGTCTCCAATGAGTATATACTAGGGGGCTTTGTGAAAGATACGTTGGTGATCATCCTAAGAGAGATGTGGAACAAAATTATGATGCACAAATAGGTGAGGATATATTTGTACCATGGGTCATCAGATGATATTACGAAAAAGTGTTCATCATAGAAGTTGTCATTCACTAGTGGTTCTTGATGTTTGACGACAAATTGGTGATGAAATCAATAAGTATGAGCACCTTCTTACTCTTAGGAGTACTAAAATCTAGATCAAATTCTTGGAGAATTACGATCCACCCGGCATACTTTCCATTGATAAGTCATCGATTCAATAAGTATTTCATGAGTTTAGAATTTTCTATAAGTTTTGTGGTTTGTAAAAAAATCTTAATGACATCATTTTTGGATTGCATGGACTAAAGAGTCTAATTTCTACTCATGATTGTAATTCATGGGAGGTTGATTATAATTGAGGGGAGGTTCTGATAGATTCTTTCTCACGTATTATATGACATTCTCTCAATAGTCATCTCCCTATTGGACAAGAACTCCTCAAATAGACATGTATGAAGAAGATATATAAATAGATTCTTTCTGACGTATTATATGACATTCTCTCACTAATCATCTCCCTATTGGACAAGAACTCCTCAGATAGACATGTATGAAGAAGATATATAAATAGATTCTATAGATTCTTTCTCACGTATTATATGACATTCTCTCAATAATTATCTCCCTATTGGACAAGAACTCCTCAGATAGACATGTATGAAGAAGATATATAAAGGATATAATACTTATGTATGAAGAAGATATATAAAGGATATAATACTTATTAAATTCTAGAGGAACGATTAATGAGTACTTTAATAGAGACGATTTAAATGCGTATAGGCACGACGAGTCTATAGAGAGGTTTAGCTGCGAACGCTCTATTCATCATTTCCATGGAAAATTCGTCGACCCTATTTTCGCCGAGGTGAAGTAAAGCAAAGATTCCTTTGTCTCATAGATAAACCATTTTAATAGCGCCAATGTCCTCCATATGCAACAATGATAGCCATTTGGTAACTGGAATTAGGATAGTTGGTTCCATTGCATCTGAGTTTGACGTGTGGAAAGCAAGCCATAAGCGTATATTAGAATGAGACAATTCTGCCATTTGGAAACTGGAATCAGGATAGTTTTCATTCCATATGAATTTGACGTGTGGAAGGAAAGCCAGAAGCATATATTAAATTTATGATACCTTATCGCATGTACAGAGAGCATTCGAAAATTCATTCATATGAGGATGAAATGAGAAGAGCGAGCAGAGTGAACATTATGGAGGAACCAATATTGATGTGAGCATTCTCTTCTGCTTGTCTAATTAAAGTCACGGCTACAGGTCTTCTGGTCTAACTAAACTACGAAAACAACTCTGATCTTGCTGTCCACTAATATTGACAAAACAAAAACTTGATTTTGTTCTGAATTTTTTTTGGTTCTCTCCATAATTACATCGAAAACTGGATTTATCACCTTGGTATAAACACATTTAAAACAGAACTTATCAGCCTAGTATAAAAGCCAACGTTTTGGTTGTTCTGAAGGTTAATTTTAAGGATGCAAGTTTCATTTTTCAATCACTAGAATGATGAAGTAGAAATGTTCAAATTGCATGATGTTTGTGTATTTGGGGTTTTGAATCCATGTATGATGTTTGTGTATTTGGGGGTTTTGAATCCATGTATGACATCAGCATAATCTATTTACAATGATTTCAATATAATTTAGATGAAACCTGATTAACCATATTTTGGCTATGTCTCATTAGAAAAGGCAGAAATGGTTAGCTAATCATCAAATTCCATTTTTATCTAGGACCCTTTATCTCTAAATATTTAAGAAAGGCCAAGCAAGTGAGAAAATTTGGTTGCTATCTTATTCATTTTAGAAAAGGCACAAATTGTTATCTAATTATCCACTTCCATTTTTATCTAGGACCCTTTAGCTCCAAAGATTTAAGAAAGGCCAACCAAGTGAGAAAATGTGGTTGCTATCTTATTCATTCTAGAGACAACCACATAARAAAGGCCAAGMAAGTGAGAGAGAGCATGAAACAATATTTCAGGATAGTTTCATATGGTTTGGGCATATAGTTTCCAATAATCCAGGCRTTGATAGAACATTTTCATGGCTTGGCGATGGGMTTATTTAGGTTATCTGGGTGGCAGATAGAGGTGGCGAAGAAAATTGGAGAAAATWATGGAAAATGTAGAGACCACCGCTTCTTCTTTGAGTGAATGTTGTTTCTTGCTAGAGTACTATCGTTGCCTAAGAGGAATGAGGTTGGAGTCCATTTGGATTTAGTTTCTTTGAATAAAAAGTATGGSAGTTTAGGACTGTGATTAWTTGGATTCCAACTGTAAGTCAAACATGGAAGGCAACATATGAACACAAATTTTGGGGTGCCCATTATTTTTCCATTTGAATCTTTGAAAACATTTGAATCTTTAATTTTGAGAAACTCATTTCAGGGAAAAACTATGCCTAAGCATAGCTATGAGTCCTTTCATTTTCGAAATTTTATCTTTCATAGCCTTAATCATGATTTCATAGACCTATATTGCATTGTTCTTGAAGCCATGTGATACATCAAATTTTTACAATATCATCTTCAGGTACGAAATATTTACAAAATCATCTTCAGTTCCAAAATCTTGAGGTATGAGTTTTACATGATTTTTATTTAAAATTTAATTTCTATAAAAATTGCACAATACGTCATGGTTCCAATCCATTGAAGTGCTCCAAAATACACTAAATATTTTCCAGTTTCAATATGAGAGAAACTTCATAATCATGAGAGAAATAATTTGCGATAAGTATCATACGACGATTTCTGTTATAATCTTATTTGCAGCACTATTATGGCACCATATGGTATTCCATAGGAAGATGAGGGCTCCTCCAATCCAACCAGTGGTGGGTATGTTTCATAGAGTACATTGTGAAGACAATGTTTCCTAGCTTCCCCAAGGGAAGTTATTATAAATGTGTTTTCTACGATCCAAATCATAGAGACATCTCTATCTTCTCTTTAAAAGAAATTAGAAAAAAGGATTGCGCCTATCTTCACTTCAAAATAAATTAGAAAAAAAATTAAACCTACGCTCTCCAAATCCCTCGAAGAATTGTTATTACAAATTCCACACCTTTTGGGCACATTCCTGCACCGAGAGTAATGTGAGATATGCTATTTTTTCTCAACTTCGAATTTAGGATCCACATTAGATTTAGACACCCAATCACACATCGATCTATTATTGGGATATAGAATGTGTCTTTGGGTGCAGCAAGACCTAAAACATTATCAGAAAGAGATTACTGGGTTGCAAAATGCATTTCTAGAGGCAACAACATATAATATTGGATTGTAGAATGTGTCTCTAGGCGCAACAAGACCTAATACATTCTGAAAAGGAAATTATTAAGTTGTAGAATGTGCTTCTAGAAGCAACAACACCTAATATTGAATTGTAGAAAATGTCTTTGGGTGCAGCAAGACCTAATACATTCTCAGAAAGATATTGTTGGGCTGTAGAATGAACCTCTAGAGGCAACAAGACTTAATACGTTCTCAAAAAAGAAATTGTCCGAAAGGAAAATTCCACAATTCGAGATGTTTCATTCCAGTGCAAATGTATTGCCCAATGGCAGGGATTTTCTACTTTATTGAAATAATATACATAGTATTCTTCCATTTAAACACAACCATGTTAATGTTAAATATTATGTTCTTGGCTAAATGATGCAGGCGACATCGCAGACGCATACCCCACAGGGCCTCTGTCCGCACCTCCCGCTCTCAGGATCGTTCAAAGTCCCTTTCTGTTGAGCCGAAGTGGCTCTTTAGATTCCTCCAATGGAATCCCTATGCAAAAACCCGATCCAAAGGTCCTTTCAAATCCCTCACGGCTCCCTGCACTTAACCATGGTCTTCCCCCGACTCAGTTTCGGGGTTCGGGGTTTCCTCCCCTTTGATGTCGAGAACTCCTGTTCCCATGATCTCTCGAACTCCGATGAGCTCTCTTCTGCCCTTAGCCCCTCCTGGCTAAGCTCTTGGTCCACGTGACCTCTAACTCACAAGACTTCAACCCTGTTTCCCCATCAGGGTTTCGGACTTTTCGATGCCAAATTGCAAACAGCGTTAAGACTCGTGCTTCTCCGATTCCCGACGCACCTTTTTCACACTAGCCCTCCTAGCTATAGGCCTTGGCCCATATGACCGTTAACCCATGACCACCTCCTTACCCCTCGTCGGGGTTTCGGGGTTTGTGATGCCAAAATACATACGCCCACGGGATTCCCGACTCCTCAAATCCCGACTCTTCACTGCACTGACAGCTGGCCCTTCACGATGGCATTGTTCTCCTCTTCTTCTACGCTAACAATTGGCCCCCACTCATCGGGGTATCGCGTTTCACGATTCCCAAGTGCACAAACAACTTGTCACCGGGATCACTGATATCCTGATAAACTAAACACCGATGGATGGCTTCCTTGTCGGGACTTTCCCGATGACGTCGATCGCTGCCACACGTCCTTCCAGATGGACGGTCTCGATCTCTTCGAGACTTCGAGACTTTCGATGTCCCGTTTCCTTGTCCTCAGGAACTCCGATTTCTTGATGACTGCTATGCCGACCCTCTTCAGATCCCTGACACTTGTCCCTCTAAATGGACAACCGAGATCCTTCCGGTGTTTCGAGACTTGTGATGTCTCAATTATCACGGCCTCGATAATACCAATTTCCCGATGGATAATATCTCGACTGCTAAGCCTCGTGCAGCCCCTGCCCAATCTGACGGCTGACGAGATTTCTACTTCAGATCTGATGGCCCAGATCACTTCTTCTGCATGCCTACTCGTGTGCTTAACCTCTGCGCATCTTCTCCCGATCCAACGGCTGACGGGATTTCTATATGAGATCCGATGGCTGTCAGTCTCCTCCTTCTGTAGGCTCCTCCTGAGCTTCTCCTAGACATAGAAATCAACGGTCTAGATTTCTTCTCCTGCTGATCTGATGTCTGCTACTCCTCCTCCTGAGCTTCTGTGCGCTTTCTTCCTAGACTTGGGAGAAAACTTCAAATTCCTTCGAGGTCTCAACCTTTATCTCCTTTCTCCAATGAGCTCCCGATCCTTGAGCTTCACCACGGGTGTAAAAATGCTTACTCCTCCTCATCTTTTATTCTCCTTTCGAACCCTCGAAGGATTCTTTGACTCCTATGCCTCTGCAGAGTCTTCACGCACCAAAGTGTTATCTCTTTTGAGCTTTCACAAACACTCAGACCCCTTGGGGGATTTTGTCCTTCTTCTCCCTCAGACGGAGAAATTGACGCCTTCCTAGATCCTTCTGCTCCAGCAACCTCTGGCTGAGTCTTTCAGGTTATTCAGAAACCCTGAGAAGGTTCCCTCAGTGGACCCTTCTTCCAGCTTCAGAACTCAAGGATTTCTTTCCTCTTCTGTGCTTGCCTGCACACTGAGTCGATGCCCTCTTGGTAGAGTTCCTTCTCCTTCACAGAACACTCGACGATTCTGTCTTCTTCTCCTATGCACCTATGCCCCTACTCGATGCCCTCCTGGAAGAGCTCTCAGAATCCTCAATGATTCCGTTTTCTTCTGTCTGAACTCACAACAGAGTTCTTCCTCTGTGCACTCCTTGCACCTGCTCAATGCCCACTTATCAGAGCTCTATAGAATTCACAGCAGAATTCTGTCTGCAACTGTGTCTCCTCTCACACAGCCTTGCCTCCTGAGGTGTTCAGCAACCTCAAAGGTCTTCATCCTGAGTTGATGATTTCAGTTCTTGTCCCGCAGCACATCTTGGTCTGACTCTGCAGAGTTCAGAAGTGCATCCTCTATGCACGGCTCTCAGAACCCACATCGTTCTGTCACACCATCCTGGCGTAAAGCCTCAAAGACCTTCAACCTGAAATCAAAACAACCCTGCAAATGCACAACTACAACATACATTCACAATATGAAGAACACTCACAGACATCCATATAACACAGAACATGTGCAGGAAAAATTGCTTTTGTATTCTATTAAAATGGCAAATGCATGTATTTACAAAGGTGTTCTCGAGCTCTCTCTGGCTCTTCTCTTCTCTTCTCTACATGCAGATCCTCACACCACTACCACTCTCCTTCTTCTCTTTTTCAAAATGAGATCTCAAAATCTCTTTTACCTTAGGGGCTCATTGAGCGCTTCCCTCCAGGTCTACCTACTCTATTAAATTACAATAAATGGTTGTCTAGTCCAACATTTGGATCTAGATCTCAGCTGACCTAGCATTAAATCCGATCTTATCTATAGCCTGCACAAAGGCACAGCTTCCATGGCTCACCATCCTAGACATTAATTACATTCAATTCAAATTTTAAATGAGGGTTGTGCCTCCCTTCAGCTTTGAATGCATGCGTGCTGACACGGTTGGCTGGCTAGCTGGCTGACGTGTAGATATGCTCCTGCATTAACCTCCTCAGTTGCAAAATCATGAGCTCATGTTCATGCGCTTCCCCTCTAAGCGGTTGGAAATCCTCCTGNGTTGCTGCCACTGCTTTTGTTGCGTCGCTGCTGCTGCTTCTTTCCTTCTGCTCAGCTGCTCCTTGCTGGCAGTCTCTACTGACCTCAACATCAGTCTTCTGATATCCTTGATCGCTGTATCCAGTTGCTCTAGTGGTTGGTTCTGTTCATACGGTCTCCTCAACTGCAAAAATTTTTGGCACATGAGAAGATCACCGTGATCTCCCATGCCTCCTTCATCAGTTTCCAACTTCACCTGTCGGATGTGCACACTCTCCACTTTCAACCTTTCCTCCAGGGCTTCAATCTGTTCCCACAGATCAACAAAACAAATGTTCTCTTCCTTTTCTTCCTCTGTTTCTGCAACCTCCCATGTTGCAGTCTTTTCAGTTTCCTGGCTGAAAATATTGAGCCATTCCTCAAAATGCTCATCATCCTTTTCTGCTTCTTTGTTGTCAGCTTCCGTGCTACAACTTCTTCATCTTCCTGGATGAAAGCGTTGAGACATTCCTCTGAATGATCATTTTCCTTTCCTATTTCTGCTTCGGTAGATTCCAAAGTCTGCTCCAATTCCTCTTCTTTCCTGACAATCATCGTCGGCTGTGACTGTTCTTCTGCTGTTGCTGCACCACCTGCAACACAGACTTCTGCCTCCTCCTGGGAAAATGGTAGGAATATTCCAATTCCCCCAATCATCATAAGATCTCTCATATCCTCCTCTTTTGTCAGCTTCACATGTTGATCCACACTCACCTCTGAATTTATGAGACCCTCAGACAGTCTCACCTGCTCTGTCAGCTCCTCAGGCTGATCAAAACTCTCTTACTCATCCCTGCCCACCTGGCAATATGGGAGGTCTCTACTACCTTCCTGGAAGACTATGAGATCAATCGATCCGATCTTCATCAGCACTCCTTTCTGAATTGAACTTTCCTTCGAGTCCATGAGACTTTCAGATAGCCTCAAATCCTCATCTCTACCCACCTGGAAACCTGAGATGATTCTACTGCCCTCCTGGTAGGTCTTTGAAATCCCGCAACTATCTCCTTTCATTGCCCAGCTGACAATGTAAAATTCCCTGGCTGTCCTCCTGACAGTCCATGAGATCCTCAGCTGATCTCAACTCGTTGCCCACCTGGAAAACTGAAATTTCCTCTCTACCCTCGTGGCAGTGCTTGAGATCCTCAACCGATCCCAATTCATCCTCTTCATCATCGAGACCTCTCCCAGTCTCTGGCTCATAGACATAAATCATATTTTCCTCTGTGGCCCTGAGGTTTTCAGCATACCTCAACCATCTCTTTAACAACCTACGCTGCCCTCTGACTATCAACTCCTTGACTGGCCATTTTTCTTTTGCATTCTTCATGGGAAACTCACGCATTCGTCTCATCCTTCTATCTTGCCGCATCCACAGTTCGAGCTTCTCTATGTCTACCTTTAATTCATAGAGCTCTTTATCCCTTTCCTTCTCCATTTCTGCAAGCCTTTCTGCCTTGTTTTTCTTCTTCCCAGCATGCCTATGGTCTTCAGTAACCATGGTGCTATATTTTCCTGCTCTCCCAACAGTCCTGCTGCTATCACTCCACACTAAGAGTTCTACCACCTTCATCATCTTACAGTCCCCCTGACTGTCTTCTCGACTGCTGCCTACCTGCAAACAATCCTTACAGAGTCCTCAACAACTCTGTCTTCTTTCACCTGAAAAATACAGATGAATTTCCAGCTCTGATACCACTTGACATGCGTATCAGAGTGCTTCTCTTATCTCCTCCTGCCTCTCTTGCCTGAAATATACAGACAATAATTCAGCTCTGATACCACCTGATGCAGGCGAGGTCACAGACGCATACCCTGTAGGGTCTCTGTCCGCACCTCCCACTCTCAGGATCATTCAAAGTCCCTTTCTGTTGAGCCGAAGTAGATCTTTATATTCCTCCAATGGAATCCCTACGAAAAAACCCGATCCACAGGTCCTTTCAAATCCCTCACGGCTCCCTGCACTTAACCGTGGTCTTCCCCCGACTTAGTTTCGGATTTCAGGGTTTCCTCCCCTCTGATGTCGAGAACTCCTGTTCCCATGTTCTCTCGAACTCCGATGAGCTCTCTTCTTCCCTTAGCCCCTCCTGGCTAATCTCTTGGTCCATGTGACCTCTAACTCACAAGACCGCAGCCTTGTTTCCCCATCGGGGTTTCAGACTTTTCGATGCCAAATTGCAAACGACCTTAAGACTCGCGATTCTCCGATTCTCGATGCACCTTTTTCATGCTAGCCCTCCTATCTATAGTCCATGGCCCATATGACCATTAACCTGTAACCACATCCTTACCCCTCGTCGGGGTTTCGAGGTTTATGATGCCAAAATACATACACCCACAGGATTCCTGACTCCTCGAATCCCGACTCTCTGCTGCACTGGTAGTTGGCCCTTCACGATGGCACTATCCTCCTCCTCTTCTACGCTGACAGTTGGCCCCCACTCATTGGGGTATCGCGTTTTGCGATTCCCAAGTGCACAAACAACTTCTCACCGGGATCATCGATATCCCGATGAACTAAACACCGATGGATGGATTCCTTGTCGGGACTTTCCGGATGACGTCGATTGCTGCCACACGTCCTTCGAAATGGACAGTCCCGATCTCTCCAGGATTTCAAGACTTTCAATGTCCTGTTTCCTTGTCCTCAAGAACTCCAATTTCCCAATGACTGCTATGTCGACCCTCTTCATATCCCTGACACCTGTCCGTCTGAACGGATGGCCCAGATCCTTCCGTTGTTTTGAAACTTGTGATGTCTCAATTCTCATGGCCTTGAGAATCCCGTTTTCCCAATGGCTAATATCTCGACTGCTAAGCCTCGTGCAGCTCCTGCCCAATCTGACGGCTAACGGGATTTATGGTCCAGATTTGATGGCCCATATCACTTCTTCTGCACCCCTACTCCTGCATTTAACCTCTACACATCTTCTCCTGATCCAACGACTGACGAGATTTCTATATGAGATCCGACGGCTGTCAGTCTCCTCCTTCTGTAGGATCCTTCTAAGCTTCTCCTAGACGTAGAAGTCAACGGTCTAGATTTCTTCTCCTGTCGATCTGACGATTGTTGCTGCTCCTCCAGAGCTTCTGTGCGCTTTATTCCCATACTTGGGAGAAAACTTCAAATTCGTTCGAGGCCTCAACCTTTATCTCCTTTCTCTAACGAGCTCCCGATCCTTGAGCTTCACCACGTGTGTAAAAATGCTTACTCCTCCTCAGATTTTCTTCTCCTTTTGAACCCTCGAAGGATTCTTTGACTCCTGTGCCTCTGCAGAGTCTTCACGCACCAAAGTGCTATCCCTTCTAATCTTTCACAAACACTCAGACCCCTTGGGGGATTTTGTCCTTCTTCTCCCTCAGACGAAGAAATTGACGCCTTCCTAGCTCCTTCTGCTCCAGAAACCTCTGGCTGAGTCTTTCAGGGTATTCAACAACCCTGAGAAGGTTCCCTCAGTGGACCCTTCCTCTAGCTTCAAAACTCAAGGAGTTATTTAGTCTTATGTGCTTGCCTGCACACTGAATCGATGCCCTCCTGGCAGAGTTCCTTCTCCTTCACAGAACACTCGATGGTTCTGTCTTCTTCTCCTGTGCACCTATGCCCCTGCTTGATGCCCTCCTGGAAGAGCTCTCAGAATCCTCAATGATTCTGTTTTCTTCTGTCTGAACTCACAATAGAGTTCTTCCTCTATGCACTCCTTGCACCTGCTCAATGCCAACTTGGCAGAGCTTTACATAATTCATAGCTGAATTATGTCTGCAACTATGTCTCCTCTCACACAGCCTTGCCTCCTGAGGTGTTCAACAACCTTAAAGGTCTTCCTCCTGAGTTGATGATTTCAGTTCCTGTGTCGGAGCACGTCTTTGTCGGACTCCGCAGAGTTCAGAAGTGCATCATCCATGCACAGCTCTCAGAACCCACAACATTTTGTCACACCCTCCTAGCATGAAGCCTCAAAGACCTTCAACCTGAAATCAAAACAACCGTGCAAATGAAAAACTACAACATACATTCACAATATGAAGAACACTCACAGACATCCATATAACACAAAACATGTTCAGGAAAAATTGCTTCTGTATTCTATTAAAATGGAAAATGCTTGTATTTACAAAGGTGTTCTCGAGCTCTCTCTGGCTCTTCTCTTCTCTGCTCTACATGCAGATCCTCACACCACTACCACTCTCCTTCTTCTCTTTTTCAAAATGAGATCTCAAAATCTCTTTTACCTGAGGGGCTCATCGAGTGCTTCCCTCCAGGTCTACCTACTCTATTAAATTACAATAAATGGTTGTCTAGTCCAACATATGGATCTAGATCTCAGCCGACCTAGCATTAAATTCGATCTTATCTACAGCCTGCACAAAGGCACGGCTTCCATGGCTCACCAGCCTAGACATTAATTACATTCAATTCAGATTTTAAATGAGGACTACACCTCCCTTCATCTTTGAATGCATGCACGCTGACGCGACTGGCTGGTTGGCTGGCTGACGTGGAGAGATGCTCCTGCATCACTAAAGCTGTGGGTTGTTTAATTGTAGAATAGGAATTCATCTACTGCATGAAAATCCTCTAAAAAAACAAAGACAATCACATATCCTAAAGGAAGCAAAGGAGGAGAGACCGGTTTTAAACAATCTATATGAGGATCACTAGTTGTTTGTACTTATCATAACCAATACACTCTATCAAACAGAGGATAGAATAACTGAGAAAGATTTAGAATAACTGAGAAAGATTTATTTGAAGACTACCACATATCCTTCCACCTTAGACTTCTTTCTCGCTATTCAGTTTAAGCTATATAGCTTTGTTGAAGAATATATTAGAGCTTTTTCATAAATTCATCGTGAATGAATTTATTATTTTATGCAATTAATTTTTTACTTTATGTATTTAAAGTTTATTCAATTTGCTTTGCTGGTCTGTTTTGTTAATTAATTAATACTAGTAAATTAATATTAATAACTTGGTTAGATTGGTATAAAACTTTGGGTCACTAACTTGGTTAGATTATTAGATTTGTATAAAACTTTGTATACAATAAGCCAATAACTTGATTATATTGGTATAAAACTTTGGATACAATGAGTCAAAAAGATTTATTTGGATACTAACACATGGTCTTTCTCCTTATATTTTTTTCTCACTCTTCAAATCAAGATATAGATTTAGGTATAGCTTATTCAAATTAAGATATATTTTAGGCTAAAAAGATATTATGGATGTTTATAACTTCATCACAGGCTAAGTTATATCTAAATACAATATTTTGTTAACCATTGTTTTTGAGTTGTAAGTTAGTTTTTAAAAATCAAAATCAATATATATTTTAGTGGTAGCATTGAATTTTTAATGTAGAAGGTATTGAACATTAAAGATAATCTTTTCAACTATTGTTAACCATAGTGAAACATTGCTAATCAACATGGTCAATTTTAGTCACTTTTGGTAACCAGAGCTAACCATGATCAAACCATATCTACATCCTCTTCTATAGTTAACACTAATCAACCATAGTCAAGATGATCATCCATGGTCATCCATAATTACCCATATTCAAACATGGCTAACCATAGTAGAACATGGAAAACCATAATTAACCATTGTCAAACATTCATGAATTCATGGCCAACCTTCATGAAACTTGCCATGCATTATAACCATTGAGGAATGTAGAAATTCAACGATATTCGACTACATTAAACCATAGTCAAACATGGTCAATCATAGTCAACTATAGTCAAACATAGACAACCATTCTTAACAATGATCAAACATAATCAACCATGGTGAAACCATCATTGACCATAGTCAAACATTGTGAACCATAGTCAACCATTATCAAACATAATCAACCATGGTTAAATATGGTTTACCATAGTCAATCATGATTAAACATGCTCTAACATAGCCAACCATTGTCAATCATAGTTAAACATGGTCAAGCATATAAACCATTGTTAAATGTGATCAACCATAGTCAATCTACATCCTCTTCTATAGTTAACATCCTCAAACATGGTTAACCATTCCAACCATAGTCAACCATGGTCAAACATAGTCAAACATAGTTAAATATAGTTAACCATGTTTGACTATAATCGACCATAGTAAAAATGGTCAACCATGGTCAAACACGGTCAACTATAAGAAAAATCAACCCTAATCAATCATGGCTAATCAAGGTCAAGAATAATCAACCATAGTTAAACATGGTAAACCACATTCAGCTATAATAAAACATGTCAATTATAGTCGACCAAGCTCAACCAAAGACAACCATAGTTTGACCAAATTTAACTACATTCAAACTTAGTAAATGACAGTTGATAATCAACAAAAGTCAATCACGTTAAGGATGACTTTCAAACAAGCTTAACCATAGTTGACCATGGTCAACTATAATTATCCATATTTAAACATGCTTAGTCAATAATGATCAACTAAAGTCAATTATAATAACAAATGCACTACTAAAGTCAACCATAGTTAACCATTATTGACCATAGTGAAACATGGTCCACCATAGTCAACCATAATCACCCTTCTTCAACCACAGTCAATTATGCTAAAACACGATTGAATATAGTCAATGATAGTCAAATGTGGTCAACCATGGTTAATGATAGTCAAACATAATCAAGTATAGGTCCAACCATCATTTACGATAGTTAAACATGGTGAACAATAGTCAACCATTGACAAACATGTTCAACCATGCTCAAACATCTTCAATCATAGTGAACTATTGTTAAACATGGTCAAACATAGGCAACCATAGTAAGAAATGGTTAACCATAGTAAACCATGCTCAAACATAGTCAAGCATGGTTAATCTTGGTAACCCATGGTTAAAAATGTCCAACAATAATAAAAAATGGTCAACCATAGTCAACCATGGTCAAGCATTGTGAAACATAGCCAACCATGGTTAACCATAGTGAAACATGATTAACCATGTTCAACCATACTAAAGCATGGTCAACCATAGGAAACCATCATCAAACATGGTCAATTGGTCAACTATATTCAACCATGGGTAATTACAATCATAATCACCCTAATTCAACTACAGTCAAACATAATCAACAAAATTCACTATAAAAATAGTCAACCATTATTAACCATAATAATACCAACATTTTCATTTTAATAATATAACTTGTCATAAGTAATATTAATTGCCTCCATTCTACAACTCCTTATTAGGTTGATGTGTGATCTTGTGCTTAAATTCAATGTGGAGTGTCACTCTTAAATAATAATAATAAGAGTTTAAGTAAATGAAAATTATATATGTCAACTCTAATCTTTTGCACTCTAAAACTGATTGAGGAAGGGTTTTCACATCTAGAGATTTAGAACATGAGTTAAGTTAGGTTCTATTGATAATATATTCATAAGTGTTTTAACATTATAGTTAGCATCAAATTATAAATATTTTAAAATTGAGAAAAATTGCTCTTACTTGACAGTTAAATTGTTCTTACTTTATGTTGCCTTCCTCCAGTTTGCGTTTCTCTTCAAACGGCTAAAGGAGTTAGCATTAGCTTGCATGAACTGAGCAAAAGAATGAAATGGTATAAACCTCCTAATAACAAAGGACAATTTGGATCACAAACTAACGTATGTTCATGGTTGTTTTTTTATGGTTGATAGAGTGTGAATCATTGGATTGGATTTGTTAAATATATTGTACCCTCAACAGTATGACCGTACACTGCCAGCTGTACTGGACAGTTGTACTTTCTATTTTTGTCTTGCTTGAGCATATATAGCTCAACC
>SNQJ01S0180538.1:4971-19385 GCA_010110895.2 Picea sitchensis | reverse complement strand
TTGGCGCACATACATGAGGTGTATAGTTGATGATGTTGGTACATATTGATGAGTCATAGTTGATGAGTAATTGACACATGATTGGTACATACTTGGTACATGGCTGGATTAACTTGTTTTTGGTACAGGTTGGTGCATGGTTTATGCACTTGTTTTTGGTACAGGTTGATTACAGGTTGGTGCATGGTTGATGCACTTGTTTATGGTACAGGTTGATTACAGGTTGATGCATGGTTGATGCACTTGTTTGAGGTACAGGTTGATTATAGGTTGATGTACAGGTCGATGCATGGTTGATGCACTTGTTTATGGTATAGGTTGATTACAGGTTGGTGCATGGTTGATGCACATGTTTATGGTACAGGTTGATTACAGGCTAAGGTACAGGTTGATGCATGGTTGATGCATGGTTCAGATTTATTGGTACAGGTTTACAGTAGTATATCTCACAGTGATAGTGTGACAATGGTTCCATCATTCTACTTCTACTTCAGGGTGGCAGGACGGGGCAAGGATAGGTGGTTGTAGCCACCTTCCGATTGTAGACAGAGAACATAGGGGGTTGTAGCCTCCTTCTGGTTGTAGCCAAAGAATTGGGGAGTTGGAGATTCCCTCAGGTTATAGCCTGAGAAAATAGGGGGTTGGAGCCTCCTTCTAGTTGCAGCTAGAAAACAAAAGAAGTTGGTGCTTCCAATGAATGTAATTCTTTAAGACATATAAGAAAAAGAATTATGTGGTTTTCTCTCGATTTGGGTTTCCTCGTAAAACACTGGTGTACTGTGTATGTGTATGATTGTTCATTTGTTCATTGCTTATTTACTCTGCAGTTATTGGATGATAATGCTTCATTGATATAACACTTGGATTAGATGGTTAAAAGGGATTAAATTTCTCTATTACTGATTCACCCCCCCTCTTAGTAATCCAACAAGGTGTGCCACATGCCAAGGAGAGACGCCACCCAAGGTTCCTTGTGACGCAAGTCATACAATGAATGGTTTGATGAATATTTGAGGGAAATACTTGGGTGCTTCAACAACAAAGAAAATTTTCTAAGGCATGGGGGACACACTTAGGAGATTTGTCTTGACTCACTTAAGGGGTGTGCACACCCAAGATGACAATTCGGTTTGATAGATGGGGAATGCTTACATTAGGAGCACACCAAGGTTGGGCATGTCGATCCTAAGGGGCATGATGACTGACCAAATCATGGGTTCATTTGGGAAACTGGGTCTGCGAAGGGGCACAATGATTTGTTTAGGCGACTGGGTCCATGAAGGGGCATGGTGATTCGTTTGGAAATGGGTTTGTGAAGGGGCGCGAGACCCCTAAAGGATGTGATGGTTCATGATGGTGACCTTTGTAGAGAATAAAAGATAACAAGGGTGGACAACCAAGGAAGGAAAGTTTTTACAAGACAAAGGAGAGCAAGAGATTTTTGATTCTGAGGTAGACAGAGAGGGCGAGCTCCCTCAAGGAGACAAGTATCTCCACTTGGGAAGACTTATGTTTCATTGAGGTGAATTCTATTGTAGTTTGAGAGGAAGTATGATATAGTTACGGGCAGATCCTTACATAGAAAAAAACATACTATAACATCATATAGAAGAGCACATAGTCATATATGCATACATACACAAGAGGTGAGAGAACCATCAAAGATTTATATATATATATACCAGTCGTTTACATTCTTTAACTGCCAGGTTGGTTGACTCTAATTGTTTATTTAAGCGACTTCCTAACTGACTACTCTAGTCAAATTTGCTAGTCAACTGGTGGGTTTAGTCGGTAGAGCCGACTAGCCCCTAGAACATCTCCCCCCTCCTCAATTCCCAGCTCATCTCAAGCAAGAGGGGATTGTGAAAAAATACAATTTTTTTCTACTATGTTCTTTTTACGGTTATTACAAAATGACAATGAGAAATCTGAGCGTGAATGATAGAATATGTTGGTGTCAAATCCTATTGGGATCTATGCACTTCATGTATTTTCTAATGGTTTAACTGGTTTTGAATCTTGAGGAATATCCCACTCATGTATTCTTACATCAATCAGTAGAGCTGTTACTTTTTCTAGAATATGTGATTCCTCAGACCCTTCAATGATTATCTCTAGGGTTCTGGATTGATGATTGGTACCTGGCATGTTTAATTCAGAAGGTGCAGTGTTGAAAAAATGAAAGTTTTGTTGGTATGTTGATGGTGGCTATGATTTCTCTACTGGTATCCTTTCGAATATTGTTTGATAAATGGCTAGAGCCGAATGCAACAAATGCTGAGAAAACAAGTTCTTTGCATCAACGACACATCCGATTCAATAAGAATAATGTGTCATTGAATCAGGGCCTGACATGTGTCCAATAAAATGTGATTCAATTAGACGGTTAGAAATCAATCAAGCTATGATACATGACAATGATTGGTCAATAGGATGAAGGCATGTGATAGGAATGGTTTATATATGAGGAGTACGACAAGTCTAATTTTTAAAGCTATTTTTGTTTTCATATTCAAAGTACCCTATGCAACCAACTAGTAATTATCATGTTATAATCACAATCATGCATAATTATGTCACCAAGATTCTAGCAGTCGAAGTCTTTGTCATCTATAGAAGTTTCACTTAGTTATCTAGTCATGGTATATATGAAGATCTTATCACTTAAGAAGATCGGGATTATAAAATCATTGGATATTACTAATCATATTAAGTCGAAGGCTCATATACCTTCATCGAGGACCTTCATTTATTGTATCCAATCAAAGTAAAAGAGGAATAATTGTTAATTATGAGAAGTGATTATCTATTCTATAAAAATTGGATTGGTCCCACTCGTAAACAAGTTTAAAATATGTATGCAAAGGAGGAGATAGCTCGTCTTTGTTACAATTGAGATGATGTTCCTGATCAATAACATGATATTACTTTGGATTTCTTAGGAAGAGACAATTCCAGACAATTGCTTTTCCTAAGAAATACCTATCAAGAAAAATGTTAAAGAGACATATATGGGGGTAATTGTATTCTTTTAGGAAAGTCTCATCTTTCAGAAAGATCAAGAAAAATTTCCATGGATTATGAAAATAACAATTCAAGGTAAGGAAAGGTGGGTAATTGGTTAGGGAAATTTTGACCGATGTGCATGTGTTTATTCTATAAAGTCTGCATGACTACTGTAATTACTCAAGATCAATGATTAATTCCTATATTCTTGGCTCATTCTCAATATAGCCTTAATTTCTTTATATTTTTTGTTTTAAGCTTCACATACTACATCTTTGTTTCCTTTATCCTTATTTGAATGAAACTAAAACCTGTGATTTGGTGCAACAATCACTGTTGTTAATCAATTTATATGATTTCATATGTCCATTGTTGAGCTTATTGTTTGGTACACAACTTCCATTTAGGTCTTTTCCATCCTATTTTACCCTTTTTATCATTAGAGCAAGCGCTTGTACTTACCTTCTAAATTTGTCAGTGATATGGTGGTTGATCTGCTTCCGGCGGATAAACATTTCATGTCAAGGATTAAGGAAATTATGCAGCTTAGTCACATCAATTTTGTTGATTTTAGTTTCTCGATGTGTGCACTCAACTCGATCGACATTCACTTGTGATTTTTGGTCGGGTTGGTTTATCCAGTTGGTTGAAATCCTCTGGTCGAAGTGTTCGACCATGTCGACTTCTATTTTCTTGTCGAATTGATTAATATTTGGTATTTTGAGGCCATGCTTTCATTTTCGATGGAGTTCTTGTTTGATTGAGGTGTTTCTTGTATGTTCACTCACTTTATGTTTTCCTCACTCACTTGATCTTCGAAATTCACACTTGTGAGTTATTTTTCAACTGGGTGATGTAATTCTCTTTCGTTTGATCAATCAGTGTGCTTGTTTAAGTAGTGGTACTGAAAATCTCGTCTTCATACTGAACTTGCTCTTGATTTTTGTGTTTCTTATCTAATTGGTGCCTGGGGAGTTTGTTCTCTCCTCATGTTGAAATGTGATAGTCATGAATGGATGCATTGAATATATTTGGCTGATCATATAGCTTGTAGTAGACAATTTTTTGTACCTAATCCCGGTAACCCACTGATTGATTATTTTGGATTTTCTTAACTTTGTTTAGATTTTTCTTTTAATCCTTTTATAAATATATATATATTTTTTCTTTATTCCTTTTTTTGACTTTGGTTTCCCTAAATGGTTTTCAACCAAGTCGATTCCTACTAGCACCCCAAGGATGTTTTCACCAGTAGGGATTTAGGAGACTATGTATGATATCTTTTTAGATGAACCCCATTGACTAATTTCTTGAAAGGGTTCCTTTGTAGTGTTTTCAACTATACTACTCTTGAAGGTTGGATGTCCTCGAACCACGTATAGACCCAGCCATGCAATCTATATATTGTTTTCTTTAAATTTTACTCAACTGTCATACATCAATACCAAGTCTCCATTATTGATGTGCTTTTTCTTAATGTGTCGATCATGCCAGGATTTTTGCTAACTTTTCTGAATTTCCTGATGTTGCTAGGCCAACATCGTTTCTTTGTCTAATTGGTTAAGTTGGTAGAAGCACTATCTTGTACTTTCCATATGATCAAATTCCAAAACATAAGTTATCCGACCTGCATTTGGCAAAAATGTAGTGGGATCATTATTTTTTGTCTGTAAACTAGTTTAAAGGGTGTTTGGCTAGTCAATATTTTGTATGTTGTCCTATATGCCAATAGTATTGTTGGAACTCTGTCATCCTAGTCATCTCTATTGAGACCACATGTTTTAGTGTGGCCCTTATGTAGTGTTTTGTAAAAAGACTCGATGGCCCCATTAGTTTGTGGATGATATGCGGTTGTTTTTTTATGGTCGATTGTGAATTTCTTCAAGAATACTTCAATTCTACTATTGATAAAATGGGTTCCTTGATCAGTGATTATCGTTAAGGGATAATTGAATATGGTTACTATATTTTCTTAAATAAAATTTGCAATCATTTCCCCTGTACAATTCTCAACTAGTTCTTCTTCTTCCCACTTTGTTAAATATTCAACAGTTCTAATAATGTATTTTTCTCTCGACCTTTTATCTTTTTGGGGGGAAGGTCTGACAAAATCCATAGCCCAAATTTCAAACAATAAACTGGGGTTTGTTGAGTGCATGGGAATTTTTTTCTTCCACAATGGTCTCCCTAACCTTTGACACTTGTTGCATTTCTTTACTTGTTCTCAACAACCTTTATGTAAAGTCGACCACCAGAGATTAGCTTGAAGGATTTTCCTAGTTGTCATGTCGCCTTGAAAGTAAGCCCCCACTGGGCCTGTGTGTGCTTCATTTATGATGTCTTCACACTCATTCTCTAATGCACATCATCACATAATGTTTTCGAGTCCTAGATTCTAAAGATATCCATTCATGAGATTGAATTGTGTATATTTCATGGCTAGGATTTTTCCTTTATTGGTTGGGAGATCTTCAGGTCCTCTCTCTTCTTCTAGAAAAATTGTGATTTATTCTAGTTCTTTGGGAACTGCTTCAACCCTAAATAAATTCACGTCCAGTAATTCATCATCTATCCATGTTGGATCTTCCCCTATTTCAAGTCGGGATAGATGATCTAGGCTTAAATTCTTCTTTCCCAGTCAGACTACTACTTCAAAGTCAAATTATTGAAAGAGTAGTAATCATCGACATATTTTATCTTGGTGGACTAGTTTATTGACTAGATATTTCAGTGCTTGATGGTCTATGAAAAATGTAAAGGGATTCCCTAGCATATAGTGTAAAAATTTTTGCAGGGAAAAAATTGTTGTTAAATCTTCGCGTTGAGTTGTCGAATAATTCCTTTTTACTTTATTTAGTTTCTGACTGGCGTATGTGTTCGGGTGGTAGATCATTTCATCATATGGTTAGGATAAGATTGTGCCAAGAGTGACATTTGAGGCATAGACATGAACATGAAATTTTCTTGACCAGTCCAAAAATCGAAGGATGGGCGCTTCTATGAATTTTATTTTTAATAGTTCAAAGGATTTATCACATTCTTGACTCCACTGGAACTTGACTTCTTTCTTTAAAATATCATCAATTGGGAACGTCATGTCAGAGTAGTATTAGATGAATGTTTTGTAATACCCCATGTGACCAAGGAAGATTTTGATCTGCTTTTGGTTGACTAGTGGTTTCAAGTCAAGGATGATTTTAATTTTGGCCATGTCGACTTTTATCCCATCCTTTCATACAATATGGACCAACAATATACCTATTGGCATGGAAAAGATGCACTTTTTGATGTTTAAAGATAGTTGGATTTGCCTACATCTTTATAGCATCATTATTAACCATTGGATGTGGTATTTTAGTAGGTTGTAGATAGTCCATTCATCTAAGTACATGATCATTGTTTTATAAATATATTCTTGAAATTCCTTTACCACTATCCTAGAGAAGACTGTTGGGGCGTTTTTTAGGCCAAAAGACATGACTTTGTATGTGAATGATCTTAATTTGGAGATAAATGTATCTTTTTCTTGATCTTCCTTTGCTATAGGTACTTGATTGTATCTAGAGAAGCTATCGATGAATGAGTAACATTCATGTCTTGCTACCTCATTGATAATCTCATCAACAAATGGTGTCGGAAATGGATTGATCACTGTGAGTTTATTCAGCCCACGGAAGTCGACACATATTCTTTAGTTTCTTTGGGTCATGATTCTTTGATTGCAAAACCATGGGGCTTGCCCATTCCGACTTGTAAATCAGATATATACTGCTAGCAAAAAGCATTGCTTCAATTTATTTTTGGACAATGGGATTGTATCTGTGTGGTAGCTTATATGGTCATTTTTTAATAATCTTGGTGCGAGGGGTGAGTTCGATTTTAATTTCACCCATATATTGTACCAATCCTATGATATATTTATAGTCACATATGAATATGTCTTAGTATTCGTTTAGTAGGTCAATCATTTTTATAATTTTCGTGTTGGAACAATAGTCACCTATTCTAGCCATTCTTGGTTGATCGTCTATTGAAATTTTGAATTCTCTGGTTTTGATTAATGAATCCATCCATTCAGGTGCTTTTGACTCATCCAATTGGCATTCTCCTTCCACAACTTTATTATAAATCGACAGAAAGTCCAGTTTTTCAGTATCATCCTTCTCCTCTCTTTCTTCCTTGGTTGCAGAGTAGACTAGTTTTACATGGTTTTGTACTCCTGGATGGTTTTTCTTCCATCGAAACGTTTGTCCTATAAAACTTATGTGTTCCATGTCTATTCAATGACTTATGATCTTATTTGAATTATGCATCGATATTAAGTTACAAGTCGAAGTCGAGCCCATATTGAATTGAGTGTTTCCTTTTTTTGTGAGTTTCCTGGGGATTTGGTTGTTCTAAGAATCTTTTTATCTCTCTTGCTATTTCCTGCAACATTGTCTCTTCAGGTCTGAATTTGAAGTCTTTAAGGAAGTTATTTTTTATTTCATTCTAGTCGACTGTGTGTTCACACACTTTTTCAATTGTATACCATTTGTGGGGTATGTCATCCTACATGTTTGGAAACATGTGAGGCCATACCCTTTCATATCTATAGCCTACTTTCAGCCATTTATTCCCATATTGTTTGATGTGAGTGACTAGGTCGAACCCAGGCTTGAACATCGACATGTCAATATTGGTTTATAGTCTTTTCCCACCAAATATTTCGAAAAAGAAAAGAGTGACAATGTTCCATATTTGCAATCGAGGTGCATGTGTCTCCCACCATCGGGTTTCTTGACATGTAAATGATTCGAATGGACTCTAAACTCTTCCCTAGTCTCCAACTGAGTTGGAAAACTCGTCGACATGCATCAATGGAGAGTTTCTTTCACTGAACCACAACAATTTCTTCTTGTGTGGGTGTGTCAGAATTAGTGTTGGTGTCTGCTTGAGATTTCTTTCGGTGACAATAAGTACTGCTTGTATTGAGAAGCATGATTTGGATAGTATTATTGGTATTTATTCTATCAACCAACATTATTTTGCTTGTGATTCATAGTTTCCATATGCAAATTGTATAGTTCTGTACCCTAGTTTTATCCTATTGAAAATGGAGACCCAAGTAATATTTCTCTTTCACGATTGGGTTCTATGTTATCCTTCTACTCATTCATGACTCGATATATTCGATGATCTTCATGTTATTCATCCCATGTCTCAACCCAAGGTTACCTTCCTTTGGATCCAGGGGGATTATTATTTTTCTACCACTTCCTTTTAATTTGATTTTGTCTCTTTCAAGAGAGATTGTGGCCCTCATATTTCTCCCCCACGGTCATCTGAATAATGTAGGGTAGGTGGGGATGCCTTTGACCAAGTTGATTACTTCAAAGCTGACTCTCGTCAAGATTCCCATTATAGATGTTATTACACTTTTGATTGTACAAATTGGCTCAATAAACCTCTGATCTACTAACTTCATAAAATTGATTGTATGTTCCAAAGGGGGCTTCCCAAGTTGAACCCATGTTTCTCTTGGAAGAATATTTACTTGGGATCCGAAGTAGACTATGAATTGTTTGATCAAGTTTCCTTTGATTTCAAGTTCGACTTGAGGTTCAAAGTCATTTGTTTGTGCTTCCTATGATAACTGGCGTAGAATTTTAATGGGTCTTTTATATTTTTTATATTCTCTCAAGATACTCAGTAGGTCAATCAATCGTCTGACTGACTATTTCTCTTTTAGTAGTTGTAGAAATTCATCTAGAGCATTTTTTGAGATATTGTCATGTCTTCCCTTGTTGGTTTTGTCCTGTTCATTGTTTCTAAATAATTTCATTGCTTCCCTCATTAGTTTGTCTTTGTATGTTTGGTTGGGATTTGTAGTTCGTCCACCCTTTTTTTGATTTGGTGGTTCTAGAAAAATGACCTCACCAACTCCCAAGCGTGTTACTACATGAAGGTTCTTCAAATTAAAAATATCATGTTTTGGAATTATATGTAAGAGATTTACATTTATTTTGTTCATTAATTTTTCGAGTATTATTGGAAACTCTTCGAGTGAGTGGTCTCCCACTCCAAAAATATTATAGAACTTGAGATCAGTTCTGTCTTTGATTTAGAAATCTGGACTGATGTGGTCATCCTTCTAACATTTGAAGCAATAATATCATCCTTGACCTCATCCTCTACTGAAGTTTCCTCTTCCTCCTCATCCAAGTCCTTGGTATCCTCCTCGGCCTCAACCTCTATATTTGTTTCCACCTTGGTAGACATTCTAGTCGACTCTATATGTGTGATATACCGAGTGAATGTTTGTTTGCTTTTTTCCATTCAACTGAAATTATTGGGTTGAGTGATTATTATCCTCGCATAAGTGCACCACTTTGGGCACACATTTCTCAAATTGTGTGGGTAGTCCCTCATAGTATGATTTGTCACTCCTTCACATATATCACATAATGTTTCAATATGAATTCGACAGACTACAGGGTCTAGGGCATTGTTGAACTTGCAATAATATTTTGTGTGGCCTTCATTGGAATAGATTGTACACCATAGTTCATTGTGAGAGATCAATATGTTCTTAATTGATTGTCGTAATTCCACCAGTTTTTCTTCTAGTAATTTTTCAATGAATGATGAAGTTGAAATACCTTCATCATCCATTTATATTTGTTGTTTTTTTTCAAGATTTATTCACATATCGAGAGATTGTACATACGTAGTGGTACTCTAATATTTTGTAATATATCTAATACATACCATTATACCAGCTTTTCTTCGTTGATTGAATAAGGAATTTGGATCAAAAGATCTTTGAACCTTTTATCGTACTCCCGGATAGTTTCGCCTGGGTTCTTCTTGATTTCTTTTAACTTTTGAGCCACCAAGTGACTGATGTCTTGCATCTTAAAGAATTTTAGGAAAAAAAAAATATTTCTAACTTCGAGCATTGTTGATTATTTGTTTATTTCATAAACCAGGTAAGGTCTCTAGCTCGAAGTGTGGCACCAAATTGTGCCATTTATTTATCTTCATATGTTATCTCAGTTGCATCCCAAAATTTTTGCAAACAAGCCAATGTCGTTTGGGATCCTCATCTCCTTCGTAGATTGGAATGTGGTTGAGCCCCATTGTCACTTTCTTAGATTATGTTCTAGTTGTGACTATTGCAAGGATTTGTATCAAAGTCGATTGGAAATTCGAGTTGTTTCTTTGATTGAAAGTAGGATTATTTGACTTGACTGGTATGATCTGCTATGGATCTTCAAGAGGGATATATTTAATTGCTAACTTCACTTGTTATTTTCTTGGACTTAGGACATCTATCTGACAAGATTTTTCTATATACTCAATGAATCATCATCTATAGGGTCACGTCGATTGGTTATCATTGTCTATTGAATTTGAATCTTCTAATAATAAATTTGACAGGAGGGGGGAGTCCATGAGCTCTCTTACATGAAGTACTATATCATTCAGTCGATTTTCTTTTTCTTCAATGAGCACTTGATCTCTTATCTAACCAACATTTTTAGTTCGACACCATATCCTTGGTGATTGTGTATCCATGTGAAGTCTTTGGCGGAGAAACTTTGTAATACGCGGGCTAGGACTTCTTGTAGGAGAAATTGGAACCGTAGGTCTTGACTTGTCAATCTCCATATCGACTGGGTCATCTTCTTTTTGGGTTCCACCAACTGAGATGCTTAATTACAAGCTTCTCCTCCTCCTAAGAACCATCAGGGTGCTCTCAAGGGTTTCTCAAGTGATCTGCCATTCTTGGATAGGTTTTCTATGAGATTTTAGGGGATCCCTCTCATTTTGCAACTCTTCTCGCCTCTTTTCTCTCTTATCTCACTCTAAGTTTTCTACGTCCATTGAAGGTTTGTGGGTCTATGTTCAATGTTCAAACTTCACACTTGAATTAATCATCTTCCTCCCAACTTTTGACATTTTTGACTTGGGTGTGCTTCTACTTCAACTTTGACTTTATACCATCTCACAGATCATCCAACCCCCTGACGCTGGCTCGACTAACTCATGGTCAATGGTGTTCATCATTTATTTTAAGATAATTTCTTTAAGAAATATTCCCAAGCTTCTCTAGTGTATTTACTGTTAGATTCCAAGAACCGTCCCCACTCGTCTTGTATTTCTTTCTAGTTATATTTTGGAGGAGAATTTTTCAAGAGGGATTGGTACTCAATGATGTTTCTTGCTCCTTTATCTAGGAGAAACTTGTGAATTAACGATGATACAGTGCAAAGAAATTTGTCATGAATTTATGTATAAAATTTATTCTTGATGGTTTTGACTGCCTCTTTATATTCGATTGCTTATTCTTCAATGTAGTCTTGCACGGTCCAATCGAACCACTCGTTCAAGTTTTTCCTTCCCTCATTTATGATTTTATACATTAAATTCTCATCGAGAGTTAGTATGCACATTATATTGGTTGAGATATTTGTAAAGTGCCTCTAGAATAACTTCTAGAAATCATTCATGCGTCTCCGAGAAGAACTATGTGTGGGCTTCTACTAGTGTCAGTAAATTTATTCTTGCATAATTTATGATATAGTTGGTAATCTTTCGTTCTCACCATTCATGTATGTATTCCAAATTTTATATCTATGTGCCTTCGTTATCCATGCCTGATTTCAGAACTACCGAAAATGAAACCAATGTTGTAGTCTGAGAGGAAGTATGAGATAGTTACTGATAGATCCTTATATACATAAACACATACTATAACATCATATAGAAGAGCACATAGTCATATAGAAATACATACAAAAGAGGTGAGAGAACCATACAATATTTTTATTATACTTGAAACAATCACTTCTTCTTCTTACATTCCATTACACACACACACACATGATATTTTGTTACCAGTCGGTTACATTCTTTAACTATTGGGTTGGTTTTCTCTAACTATCTATTTGACCACCTTCCTAACCGACTACTCCAGTCGACTGGCGGGTCTAGTTGGCAGAGCCAACTAACCCCTTCAATAGATTAGTTGGAGAGAGATGGGAAAGTTTCTTTTGGGATGATTTTTGATAAGCCTAGAAACACAGGTATGTTGGAGGTATGTGTGAGGAATAACCGAAATCAAGGAAGTTTGTAGGAAGAGGCAGAGTTTGAAGAAATGAAGAGATGACAAGTCTGTGGTTGGATGCAAATTTGAGGTGCACCGCAGGTGGTTGTAGATATGATTGCGATAGAGATTCTTGGTGACGATTTTTGTATGACTGTTTTGGTGAGGTGAGGCAAGTCATTTCACTCCGCCTTATTGTAAATCGAGCCGGTAGTGCTCATGTTGTAATTGTTTCCCAATAACAAATATTTAGATGATTGTTAGGCACGGTTTGTGTCACCCGCACTATATATGTGTTTGTCTTTCATTTGTTCCAAACTTCTATTGGTTTCTCATGGATGTATGCTTATAAATGACTAAGTGTTAAAGCAATTAATGAATTTATAAGTATATAAGTGTTTCACTAGAGTAGGAGTGTGACTCATTGGTAGCTTAGAACAAAGTATGGGTATGCTCTAGGTGAAGAGGCATAGTCTGAATGAAGTATCCTTGGTGTTTCCAAGAAGCCAAGTGAGAAATGTTGTGGTGTTGCATGCCCTCAAGAGGTGTATATCATAAGGCACACTATGGGGACGTGACAAATGTCAATATCAAAGTGAATTCATTGTATATTTTGGAGAGGGGTTGGGGAGAAAATATTCACCACTATATACACGATATATGGTATCAAAGAAGTTTCATTATATTCACCACTATTGTAGTCAAAATAGTTGTGGTGGGGCACAGTTGTTGAGGAGGCAGTTCGTTGCAAAGGTAGTTCACTGGGAATGTTTGAAGACTTGGTGAATGGTTCGATGCAACGAACTTGTTCATGGAAGACTTTGCATATGACTCACGAAAAAGGTTCAGTTAATGGCGCGATGAGAAGGTTGATATGGGAGCACAACTTTTGCAGACTGGGAGAAGAGTTTGTAGTGAAACAAATCACTTAGACAAGTTGGGTGATCATAGCACTCATCACAGAGTTCATCACAGAACTTGTCGCAGACTTGATCACAGAGGAAGACTTGGTTGGTTTGATTTGTGATAAAATTCAATGCCAAAACCTATTATGAACACCTTGGAGAGACCAAGCGCAAAGTTCGTTGGGTAACCCAAGAACTTGGACAAGGAAGATGATTGCAGGGTTCGTTGCACGACTTATTGTAGAGATAACAACAAAATTGATCACAGAAGCGAAACACAGAGGGTGATCACAAAGAAGAGAAGTTTTGGGTTGCAACAAGGTGAAGAAATTGGGTGTGTTGGATGACATGGGGAAACCTAAAGCAACTCTGCAATAGGCAGTTGGTTGGGCATGTTTCTATCATGATGTCCTCATGTCGTGCATCACCGAGAACAACAGTTGAGTAAAGTAGGGTTGTTTTATGTTGATCTCAACCATCGAACGAGGTGACGCTTTGCAGAGTCACAAGAGTCTGTTAGCAACAATATGGTTTGACAATAGGGTGGTGAATGCATGGTGCCTTGAGGCAGAAGCTGTGAAGGTGCAGATATGGAAATACATTGGAGATGAGTTCATCTAGTTGCATGTGAAGTTTGGGACTTAGAAAAATTTCTAAAGTGGAAAAATGGGATCATCCTTGTATTGCATTGGATGATGATTGAGGGGAGTTCATATGGAGAGTCGATTTATTGGGAAAGAGAAGTTCCAAGGAAACATACTTAGAACATTGTTGCAGTAAAGGATGTCATTGAGAAATGTATGGTTGATTTGAGTTTTTGCGTTTTCCAAGTGTTTCAAAAAATTATTTGAAGGGAAGTTGAATGACTTGGTGGTTCAAGTGCATTTTGTTTCCATTGTGAGAACCGACATACTTGAGGGTCACTCAAGTTGTGCAAATTCGAAGAAGTCTTGCAACAGTTTGGGACTCCTTAGTTGGACCAATGCGTGGAGAGATTAGGACGACTTGTTAGATGAGTCCTATGGTGGACTTAGGAAGATTTGGATGGAGTCATGGAGGTGGCTTGAGGAAGATTCCTAACTCTTTGATGAGGTGCAGTGGACAAGTTGTTGCAGTGGTGATCTGTGAAGTCTAGACATGCCAAGTTGAGAGGATGGATGATGTTCCTTGGTGTTTGGTGCCTCAACCAAATTTTTTGAGTTAGGTGGTGACTTGACGAGTCACACTAATAGTGCTAGAGTTTGGACACTTACAATGGGTGCAAGGTAATGATGTAAACCTATCTGTTGCCTTCAGAGGGGTCAGTGGCCTGAGTTCCTGAAGAAAGAAGAGAGAAGAACTTTTCCTGAGAAAATAAGTTGCATTCTCCTTTGTAAAAACCCTATTAAAGAGGATGTTCGTAGGTTGCT
>SNQJ01S0180537.1:19396-34246 GCA_010110895.2 Picea sitchensis | reverse complement strand
GTATCAGGTTCACAACAAGTTCAGAATCTCCAAAAACTAAAAGGTGACCACAACCAAGATTAAGGGCGCTTTCAATGCCTAATAATAAATCTTCGAATTCAGTGACATTGTTTGAGCAAGCAAATTCCAACCTGTAAGACAAATTATGAATTCTCCCTATAGGGGAAACCAAGATAATGCCTGCCCCATTACCTTCATTAGAGCGTGAACCATCAAAGTGCATATGCCACATATAATTTTCTAAATCGATTTGTTCCAAAGCAATATCATCCTCCTCTACAAAGATGAAATACACTCCTAGGTCCTCCTCGATATAGTTTACACTAGATTGAGGAACACTCTCTATGTAGGGTGAAATCCTTCCCTCTCTAAGGACTATAATGTTCTTAGTTTTCCAAGGCATGGATAAATGCATCCCATCGAGTGAGAGGTATCCACCTGTTAATTCTTTCTAATATCTTCCCAAGATAATCGAGTAATTGCTTACAGGAATATCAATTACCTGAATGTTGAGGGTTGTCCTTATTTCAGGATGAGCGCATAAAACTAAGGTCACATCCTTAATATCGCCTATGGTAGTTTGTTGTAGAATATTATAGGAGAGCATGATTTTGGCATTTTCATTTGTACAAGACAAACCCAAATCTTCCATAATAATCTTCGACATCACACTTGGGCCCGAACCGCCATCAATGAGGCAAAAATGGGAAATCTTATCCATAATATTTACATAAATATAAAAAGGGGGATTTTTTATAGGGTATCTAAAGTTATGTACACCTACTTTATTTACAGATGAATCTTATTCATTTACCTCTCTAGAAATATTGGCTACAATAGAAGCTTTTCCTTTCTTGAATTGTTTCATATGCATCTGTTGCTCAGGGACAACAACCATGTCCAAAAGGGTTGCATATGCTTTGATGTTGGCCAAATGGTTCAATATGTTGTATTTGGAAGAGGGTAGAGGAGAATTTGTTCCTTGAGTTTCAGGAACTTTAGGAACGTGAACAGTAGCAACGGGTGACGATGAGCCTGGGCTAGATGAATTGCGGGGAGGGTCAAATTTTTCCTTAGGAGCATAAGCTTTGTTTCTAGTATTGATGACCATGACATCTTATAGCTATGCAAAATCTAGGACAACGATAGTAGCTTTTGGTCTCTTTCCAAAGATCTTATCTCTGACACTCTTCCTTACCTCACATGTAGCTTCCTCGTGGTGTTCCTCGCAGAAGTTACACTAGCTTCGAGGAAAGATGGATTTAGGTTGAAAATTCTTTTCAATCAGATTTATAAAGGGGGGCGCAAAAGAGGATGAAGCTCCAGGGGTGAGAGGTTAGGCAATCCCCCTTCGCTCAAAAACTATCATACGATTGTTCATATCCTAAACTAGATGTAAGAGGGAGGACATGCATGTCTGTCTAACTGATTCTCCCTGGGGAAGACCTGTTCTTTCAAGATGTTCCTCATACTCTGAACAAGTATGCAGAGCGGAACCGAGATTATCAATGGATTTTTCCTCAAGGCTATGATGGTAGGGGGAAGGCAATTCATTGTAGTAATGCATGAAAGTGGCTTGGTTTTGAGGGAAAATGAGTTCATGGATTTGATTGTATATCTTGGTGAGACGAAAGTTGAAGGACTTGATGGTATCACCATTCTTATAGGTGTCATTGTTGTATTCCATTAACTTCTCAGCTGGGCTTTTAGATTGCCCATAAGTGGATCTGAACCAATAGATCAACTCCTACAAAGTAGATAAAGTCTTAGGAGGGAGGTCAAAGAAATCAACCGTAGCCTTTCCTTCCAAAGAATTGATGAATAAACACATATAAGTATCATTGTCATTGGCCTCTATGGTATGAAACACATTAGAGAATGCCACCAGGTGTTTGTTTTTAGTGACGGTGTTATTCTCCAAGAACTCAGGAAGATGCTCCTTGAATTTAGGAAGTGGACAAGTAGTAGGTGATAAGTTAAGAGGATAAGACACATTCCATGGTGTGGTTGTGGCATTTTCTTCAAACTGAAAAAGCCCATACTTTTTAATGACTTTGGTAGGATTTGTGGTAGATTGAACATGGATATGGTGGCTATATAAGCTACCAATCACTGACGAAGATGAAGCCTGAGAGGAGGAAGCACCTCCCGTACCACCAGAGACACCACTAGATGCCATCTTGTGGATGATAGATGAGGGAAAGAAAGATGAACTGGATGAAGCAGACAAAGTTCTCCTTAGAGCACTTTGTTGGGAAGATAACACAACGTTCCTTCTTCCTATTTCAACAATATGATTGATTTCTGGTGATAAGCCTCTTCTTCTTCTAGAAGAACGAGAGTCTAAGGACATGAAAGAAAGGCCAAAACAGAAGAAACAAGAAGGATATTGTTGATTTCTAGGTTGTCTACGTCTAGCTTCCCAATGTTCTTGTGCACTAATATCTTGTTCAATTGCTTCCCAAGAATGGTTAATCTCAGCACGGGTATTGGTAGTGTAAAATGGTATTAAACAGATTCAAAGAAATGCTGGTCTGATCTTGAAGACTGGGCTCAATATTGGGCTACCTTGCAACATGTATAGTCATCAATAAATAAAACAGTCAAAGAATCAATATAAAAAATAGATTTATCGATGAAAATTGGGTATAAACATTAACCAGAGAGATATAAAAGATCTCCCCAATATGGTTGCTAGTTAAATGTTGAGGAAAAGATATGAAATGATCTTACTCAAGCATTTTCAGATTCTACTTGGCTAAAGAAAAATAGACGGGAATGTCAACCTATGTTTATAGACACCAAAAATAAAATCCTAACTCATGGGTATTGATTACAAGTGGTTAGGCTCGTCTTTTTTACAATTAAAAGATTGCTGGAAAATTCATTTAAATATGATTTTCTGAATAAAATAGTTACTGAAATAAATGTAGAGACAGAAGTAAAGACACCAAGATGATAATCAAGACAGACGCGACATAAAAAAATCCTTTATTTCATTCCAATTCACCAAAGAGTCATTCCTTTTACAAAATTTCATGCAGAAATTTCGGACCAAAGTCAAACTTAGACATCCCCGATGGAACATACAAAATGACCTCTGACAGAAAATAAAAAACTGAACTCTAAACGCTGGATCAACTTGCCACAGATTGCTTCCCACTTGACTCTGCACAATAGCCTTTTCCAGTCATGAAAACTAATTCACAAACATACAAGTCTACACAGACTATCAAAGATAGATTAACACCTTTGAAAAAGAAGTGTCTGAATGATGTAATTCAACCTTGAATCTTGCTTTCTACAATAGGACCCTGCTATCATAAAAAATAATTAGGCTTGTGATAAATTAAGGAATGAATGAAAACTAAACTATCTCGGCATAAACTCAAAGAACAAACCTTAGTATGTTTCTCCTTCTATCCTTCTTTTGTTCCTCCCTTTCCCTTTTCCTTTAAGCAAATTAGAATTGGTTGAAGTAGTTGAACCACCTCATTAGTTAAGTTAACTAAAAACTCAACCAACTTTTTAGTTAAGGGGGGAAAAGTAGTAAATCATAATAAGGGTTTTAAATAAATAATAACTAGTAGCTAGGACCCCTTGTGACTCCCATTTAGTTCTTAACAATTATAACATAACTAGTCGATTAAACAAGAACATCTCTCCTTGTGAATCCCATCATCACATGCACATTTTGACAATTTGTCTCATTTATATTTGACATTGTTTTCAAAAATGCATTACTCATATTTCCAAAAATAAAACATGTTGTCCAATTTTTTTTGAAGTCAACTGTCATAAAAAATAGATAAAATAAAAAACTCGAAATCCATATTTCCCACTCTGAGATGCAATCTTTCCTTGATTGCTGCTGTCACCCTTTGATTTTCCTGAATTTTCCTTTGGATGCGCTGAGCCTTTAGGCCTAATCCTGCTGATCATGTGAGAACAATCATCTCTCAAATGCATCCGGGAAGACACAGATTTATCAAAACCATTGGGGGGTAATGAAGGGGTAGCAATGGCTTTTCCTTTTTCAAGGGCATGGTGGGCCTCGGTTTTCAACCTTTTTCTAGCATGAGAGGACTGAACTGGCGAGTGGATAGGTGCAGCTTGGGAAATATGGTTAACATGCGGGGGAGAAAGTAAAGACAAATTGGGCCAGCCACGATGTTGGGAGACTGTCGAATGGACAATCTCTTTCCATCCATCATTTTCGGGAACCTCAGGTTGCAATGAGAGATGAGGGGGAACAATAATACCAGGGGATTATGGAGCTTGGAAAGGAGGCCTTCGAGGCCTAGGTTGGACCACTCCTTGTCCAATCCAATTGAAAAATCCAACCTGAAACAACTGGCCTAACTCTTGTGAGTCAACATCAAAGTGTATGTAGAACCTTGGCCTTCTTGATCCACTGTTCCAATTACCTCTCCCTCGGTTTCCTCTGCCATGGCTACCTTGGCTGAAAATTTTCATTCCTGCATGCATGATTGATTAAGAAATATTCCTTTTAACAACCATACATGATAACTCTTTTAAAAATATGAAATAGATTTTGGCTCAACAACATATCAGGCTCATGCAATCCAATCCATATAAATTGTTTAATTGTTGTCAGTGAGCATGGGGTGAACAAAAGTTCCTGGGATATGCGAGGGGATTTTATTGAGCAAAAAATGATAAAATGAGGGGGAAAGAAACATGGTTACTTCTCAAAGACCACAACAATCAACTGCAATGCAAACCAAAGAGAACACCACTATAATCCAACAACTTTAAACTACTTCAATACATCATTTTTCTTGACTGTAATTAATTTTAGAGCATGGAGTGAAAACTGAACGTGGGAAGGCGAGGGGGTTGTAATTAGTGAAAAGATAAATAATGGTGGGGAAAGAGAGTGGGTACTACTCCTAAAAATAATTAATTAATCCATAAAACCATTTTGTAAAAGGAAATACACCAACCAAATGACCATTGTAACCCATAAAAACAACTACCGTGTATAGTCCAAACAACTCTGTGCATTAACTTGCTCCCTGTTTGTAATCAAATATTTAACACAACATCATCAAACAAGACAATATGCATTCCACAACATCCTGTGGGGTAGTTCTTTTCATCTCACTTATCCATTTAATATTTTAAAACAATTCCCAAATACATAAACAATCACTTATTTTCACTCTGTTCAACATCAAAATCAACCAGTGCTCACAAATTATTTCAATCATTAAATACAACTCAAAGGTCGTGCTCAATTATGTCTTTTAATAATTAAATTTCAATGAGGTTATAGTGTCACAACATCTGTGCCTACCACTGTTAAAAAACATGTATTCATTTAACATACATAGTGGACAGTCAACACCATAATCCATATTTAAATTGCAAAGATCCTCACTTGCCATTTAAACACACAGACAACAATCACCACTTCATCTCATGCTATGCTGTGGGATACACAAAACCATTTGACCAAATGCAAGTGTATTTCTGTGACTATACAAGTCCAATTTTCTTTGACTCTAAACATTCAAAATGTTGGGCTATCAATCCAATACAACAAGCCAACAACATCAGGTCCAATATCATAACACAAGTCGATCAAATTGCAACAACGCCATGTTCAAAAACCTGTGACCTTCTCTAATGGCACAATCAAATAATATCGATAAAAAATATAGTGGATAACCATGCCATAATTACCACGATTACCATGATTGCAACATTCCCGTTTGAAAAGTTTAAAACACACAGTCACAGTATTATTAACTCAACATATCGTGCCGAGCGATCAATCCATTACAAGGAGGGAGCAACAATATTTCTCAAATTAATCAAATTGTAACAAAACCATACTGTGTAAAACTTGTGCCCATCCTTGATGACACAGTCAAATAACCATCACATATATAGTGGATGGAAATGCCCTAATTACCCCGAAAGCAATAACCATTTGGCCATTAAAAACACATAGTTACAGTAATAATTGATTCATGTTGTAGGAACTCCACACATACCAATGCATGACGTGTAAAGCATCATTGTGCATTAATCAATTGTAAACTAATGCCTATTTAATAATTCAATAATCACAATGCAAAAGACAGTGAATTTGTATCAACCCCATTCTTCAATCAACCAATTTTCAATGTTGAGCTTATCAATGAGACTATCATAATAACCAATTGCAATGACTATAACCAAAAACCATTGTCAAGGTAATCAACAAAGATGAGTCAATAATAGAACATTATCGACAATGCATCACCAAATCATAACCATCGACCATGTATCCAACATGACATAAAGGGTTTCCTTTATCAAAAATGAGCTTTTAGTAATCAAGGATTGACCCTGTGGACCAACATAGGGAGACATGGAATTGACTCTTGACATCAGGTAAGAACCCCCGATACCAATTGTGCATGCACAGGGTATACCACAAATGTCTTCACAGATAGGGTGACAATCCATGTGATAGAAGAGGCCATGAATAGAGGAGCAATGGTCCATTTTGGCCTTGTGATGATACTTAGCACACACAGGGTATAACCCTCGTGGCTCTCCCAGCCACCCAACTAACAACGCTCAGGTGAAACGAAGCCGATAAGAAGCAACATAACCCACTATGCAACCATTGGTAGCATGAACAACCCAATACCCAAGTGAGTAATGTGTAGTGACACATGGTGTTTCAAACCCATTAAACCCCATAAAAGCCAAGACTGGGTATGGTGATACAATGTGTGAAGCTAGTCAACCAGTATTGACCACATGAAACCCTCCACTAAACCAACAAGGATGAAAGAGAGACTTTATGTCTGCTAACACTCAAAACAACCCAATACACTATAACTTCAGAAATTATCGCAGCGAAAGCCACCAACGATTGATTCCAGAAAAATCACAATTTTACACAGTTGCCATACTTAAGGAAATTACAAACCCATACATATGAGCCAATATCTATTTCATAACCAGAGAATAATCATGGATGGAAAACAAATACATACCTGTAATCGAGAGCACCTTAAAAACACAATTTGGCCGAGCGGTTCTCCCTCCGCTTGAAATTTGGAGCCTAACCACAACAACATAGTTGAACAATAGTCGACTAGGGTGGCGGTCAGTGGAAAGAGTAAGGGTGATATTGGCACAGGGGAAGACCTAGGGTTCAACTCTAACAATGCACCAACAATCCCTAACTACTAGCCCTTTCGGAAACACCTATAAAGCAGATGCAGTCTCACCTAAAGTAGCTATAGGGGGTTGCAGGACACATGTGTCTACAACCAGAGGAAATGCAAAGAGGATCCAGAGCAACACTCTCACACAGATCTAGTTATTATTTATATTTCTTAAGCCTACTGCATGAACTATATCTCAGAWCTAACACAATATTGCATTAAMAGTATATCAGAGATCATAAGAACACAACATCAATCACACACAACAACATGATATACATGGTTCACCCTCTCCCTAGGGCTACATCCATGGAACTGTTCTTTATAATATATTAGATGAAAGCATACAGTTCTATCTGCACTTAGCTTGCAGATCTCTCTTTTTCTTTCTCTTCTCCTCTCCCCTCCCTGCGCACCTAACTGCAGGGTTGATCTTCACACCCAAATGAAGATATTACAATACAGACTTATCTCACCACACAATACTTCTCTCTCGACAATAACAACAATCACTCAACATACATAATATCAACCCATCCCAGGTCCTCTTGACCTTTATTTATACATTACAATGACTCTCAGACATCCTTAGTCCGAAACCTAGGTGTCAAAACCCTAAATACCAAAACCCTAGGTCAACTTGACCCACGTTTTCAGGGCTTTGCCAGCCTGTCTTTCCTTCTTTATTGTGAGGTGCTCCAAAGAATATATTGGTGGATTTTTCTGCTTACTGAGTCATCCATAATCCATATTCCTTGCTGATATGTGTTCCTCGATCTCCCCATCCAATGAATTGATTTCTCTTACTTCGCTCTGTATTTTATGCTCTTTTGGCCACTTCGACCCAATCTCAGTCAACTTGTGTTCCCCGTAGTTCACACTTCACGCTTCTTTCCTGAATATTTTCAACCTTCCATAACCAAGGGCCAACATTCCCCCAAAACTCACATGTGACTCATCCCAAGGCACTTCAGGTCTGAACCTTCTATTTTTCTTCGTCTTCGAACTGCGCGGGGCAACCTATGCTTTTTGCTCTGTCCCACCCTTCTTTCCTTGTGTAGACTGTGTTTTCTATGTCTGGTACCTAGTTTCAATTGCACCTGGTACGTAGACCATTTTTCTCATGCTTCTAATGGGATCTATGAGGTAGCTGGTTGTCATAGTACAATTTCAACCGGATCCCATTCACTAAACCTTCCTTCCATTCTCCCTCTTGTCCTCCTACTTTATCTAACACTTCATCTGTAAACGGTGTATTGGAATGGGTCATGAAAACATGCATCATTTATCTTCCTGAGTTCTACACAGATCCTGATCTCTCCTGTCTTCTTATCTTGTACCACCATAGGACTAATCCACTCTAACTCTTCAACAGGTTCTATGATTCCTGCTTCCATCATTCTGTCTAATTCAATCTTCACTTTCTCCTTATATTTGGGATTCAATATGTAGGGTCTCTGCTTGACTAGCCTTGCATCTGGTTTCAAGGGGATCTTCATCTCTCCCATGGGCCCTTTTATTCCCTTCATGTCAGTGAAATTGGTTGGGAACAAGTCCTAATATTCATGCAGTCATTCTATGATCTTATCAATGGTGGCATCATCCTAGTAATCCCCAACATTAGAAAGATTAGGTGCTTGCTCTGTTCCAATATTAACTTTCTTGATTTTGATCGACTTTCCAATGAAAGGTAGTTCGACTCCTGGTCCTTATACGTCTCTTTGTCCTTTGATTTCTGCGATGTTCACATTCCTAGGATCATCGTCTTCATCGAAATTGATATTGTAACATCCTTGCATTTTTGAAGAGTTGCAGTCCATTCATCCTCTTCTTGCAACACAGGGAGACTAAGTGCCTCCTCAAAGACCTTTTGTCTGAAAAACTTGTAGAGATTGACCTACTAAAGGGTATTGGATTTCAAATGAAAATGTAGCTATAAAGTTTTGAGTCATACCGTACCGATCTGAAGTGGTGAGGCAGAGTTTTGCTTGAAGATACCAATTGATGGGTGTTGTGTCTAGAGTATTGATGAATTTATGAACCCACTGTTCTCTAGGAATTTTGCTCCAGGCCTCCTCACAACCTCGCACATGGTCCTTCGGACAACTTTGACCTGTGTATCTAAATTCACATCCTTCAATGTTGTCTGAAAATCACGATGTCATCAAAGTGCGACATCGTATCCAGTTCGCGATGTTCTTTTTATGTGTCCCCCACCATTTTGCTGGAGTAGCTTTCAAAGCCTCATATAGTGACAACAATCTCTATTGTACTGGTACAACATCTTCAAATTCCATTAAGAACGTTTCTAAATGATTTAAACCATCAAATGTGGGAAAGTTACTTACTTCTGTGCCAATCTAGCGAACTTCCTTGCTCAATTTGGCACATCTTCGTGCATAAACTTTATACATTTTTTTCTGCTAGTTCTCCAGTGCTTCTTCTGAGTTTGATGAGCATGTGCTATCACTTTTCCATCTCAAATTCCCATATGTTGTAGGGTTAATGTAATCTTGCTGTCTTGTTGGCAATTTATATATATTCTCTAGCTCATATGTGTGATCTTCTTCTCTGATGGGTTCTGTGTATCTTCGACCTTCATCAGGATCCAAAGGTGCAATGAACCTAAGTCCATCACATTTAAATGTCATTCTTCTTTTCTTTAATTCAACAATAGTGGAATTGTTGAAATCCCAATCAATTCCTAACAACGCAGGATAAGGACAGTGATCATCAACTATCTCAATCACCTCAAAGTCCACAAATTTTCTTACCTCGTCGATGTCCACGGGGACATGCTCTAACCTACGAAAGGGGCTTACTTATTGCTGATTAGCCATCCTAAGCTTGATAGGGGAATAGATCAACTTAGGTTTTCCCATAAGTGCCCAGGTCTGCTTCTTCATAACATTGACCTCTGATCCTAAGTCAAGGACCACATAATCTATATCATAACCTCCAATTTGGGCATTAAGGTGTAGTTCCTTATTTGTCTTTCTCTTTTTGGATAGTTGATGTACTGATTTATTTAGTAGAGGATCTACCTATCCTATCTCATACTATATGATCAAATTTTGTAGTTCTTGTATGGATTTTTCATCCTTAATCAAATTAATGCAAGTACATAAGAATTCCATAAGGCTTCTTACCTCTTTTCCTTCTCCGAGTGAAGCAGACTGATCAAAGTCCAGGGCAATTCCACATTCTCTCACTTCTGGTTGTTCCTTTGATGAATAAGCCTGATCTCTTCCAAACTCTTTTCTTCCCTCTTCAAATTTTTGCTTCTCTTTCTTTGGATCAAACTCCTGTGTCTTCTCCTCAGCTCTTCTAACTCCTAATTCCTCTGTAATCTTCTCTGGAGTCACCATGTCTTCTCCTGTAGCAATGCCTCCTCTAGTGATAATGATGACTCTAGGATCCACTCCACGAGTTTTTGCTGAGATTAGTTGTACTTGTTGGTTCCCTCCTTGTCTTTCTTTAAGTTTAGCTAACAACGCAGGACAATCTTCTATGACATGTTCAAATTAGTTGCAATAATTGCAAGTGGTAGAAGGTTTCTGATAGTCCCTTTCCAAGTGACTTGGCTGTGTGCAGTTATAAAAAATGATATGACCTCAACCTCGACCTCAGCCCATGCCTCCTTGTCCTCTTCCTCTGAATCCGCCATGAGGGTTGAAGTTTCCTATTCCTGGGGAGTTAAACTGCGTAGTATTTCCTTCTTGTTCTACTTCACCTTGAATTCTATATGTGTCTCTTGATATTTCATGCAAGAGGTCATAAGCCCTACAATATTTCTCATCGTTCCCCACAAATTTATAGAATGTGCAGTAAAGGTTGGTAGGTGTCTGGACATATTTTTGCATGTAATAGCATTCTCCAGGGCGATGTCTATTTCTACATACCTCGCACCAAGGTAGAGTAACCTTATTCAAAGGGCTCAAGGATCCTGAAGCCAAGTACTCATAGAATAGAGGAAAATTCTCCTTATCATGACCTTCTGATTTGCATCTGATACACCAAATATCTTATCTTTTATATTTTCCCTTATTTTTCTTCATATCTTCGAACTACAGTGATAACCTAGTTAGCTGACTCAAAATTTGACTCATACCTGAACTGGACTCTCCCATAGAGGTTGATTCTAGTTTCATGGTGATCTCCAACGCCTCAAATGGTGAAGCGATATTCTGTTGCATCAGAGGGAATCTGATGTGTGCTAAGAGGGAAACAATGAACCATTATTTATTTCGTTCGTCTGGAATCTGAAAACTCAAATGACCTGTCAGGGTCTTAAATCTCTGATCAAACTCCCAAACAGGTTCTGCTACTTTCTGCTTGATTTCTTTCAACTCTGTGATGCACTGAGATTCTGACTTGGGTTTCTTGAATTCTGCAATCAACACAGTCTTGATCTTGTTCAGTGGTTTTGGATGGACAACTCCTTGGACGAAATTCATGTACCATCTCAGTGGGTGATCTCTTAGGGTAGTACTAAACTGAGCTCTCTTAACAGCTTCGTCAGTGACATTCTTAATTCTCCATACAGCTTCACATAAGAACCAATGCTGATTAGGATCTTCAGATCTATCTCCCCTAAAGATGGGTAACCTCATCTCATCTTCCATAGATCTTCCTAGGGTTCCTAACTGAGTATGCATTGAACTGCTTGTACCAGTGCTCTGAGTGTTCTGATAACTTAGGTTACTTAATACTGTTAAAACAACAAGAAGTGTAATAGCACTTAATTCAACAGTCTACGCAGTTCCTAAAGTTTTTGACTCTTCTCGGTGAGGTTCTTCAGTCTTCCCTTCTTTTTCCCTAGCGGACTCTAAATGTTCCTTGTTTAGTATCTCTTATTCTTCTCCACTATAGAACCCTTCTTCCTATGTTGGTGGTTTGTGATTCTTCTCAAACAAGTCCACCAGAGGAACTTCTCTGAAAGTTCTCCCATTGCGCATGTGCCCGACCTTTGTGTCGTTGTCGCTGTCTGAATTCTTGAACATTATCTTTTCCAATATGACCCACTATTATATCTTCAGGATATTATTCTCATGCAATAGCATCTTTATCTTCAACTTCAGGAAATGTAAAAATTTTCCTCTCGGTCCCTTAAAGAAATATCTCTCCGCTTGGCTATATGATTATACTCTATCAATATCAAACTCAGTGATATACCCTCCAATGGTACTATCAAACCAGTGATATACTTCTCTTGACATGGTGTTATCAACTCTCTTGACCTTCTTGATCAACACTGACGTCCAAACCACAAATAGTCTGAGTCTGATCTCAAACTGGGTATCTGCTAATCTGGCTAGCCACTCGTATAGCTCCTTATGAATTCCTCCAAATAAAATCTCGTGCATATCAGTAAAGATATACCTTCCAAACCAATCCTCTGTAATAAGATTAGGGTTCCTATTATGATCTTCAGTGAAGTCCTTATCTTGTTCTTCTATCCACTTCTGAATCTCTGTCTTTGATGGAAACCACCTTGAAATTCCCTCAAGAAGATCCTAGTCCCATCAACAGAACCATTTGTTGGCACAGGGGCATACCCAGGGTTCAACTCTAACAATGCATCAACAAACCCTAACTAATGGCCCTTTCGACAACACCTGTAAAGTAGATGCAGTCTCACCCGAAGTAGCTATAGGGGGTTGCAGGACACATGTGTATACAACCAGAGGAAATGAAAATATGATCCAGGGCAACACTCTCACACAAATCTAGTTATTCTTTATCTTTATTAAGCCTACTGTGCAAAATATATCTCATATCTAACATAATATTGCATTAACAGTATATCAGAGATCATAATAACACAACATCAATCACACCCAACAATAGGATATACATGGTTCACCCTCTTCCTAGGGCTACATCCACAGAACTACGCTTTATAATATATTAGATGAAATCATACAGTTCTATCTGCACTTAGCTTGCATATCTCTCTCTTTCTTTCTCTTCTCCTCTCCCATCCCTACACACCCAGCTGTAGGGTTGATCTCCACACCCAAATGAAGATCTTACAATACATACTTCTCTCACCACACAATACTTCTCTCTCAGCAATAACAACAATCACTCAACATACATAATATCGACCCATCCCAGGTCCTCTTGACCTTTATTTATACATTCCAATGACTCTCAAAGATCCTTAGGCCGAAACCTAGGTGTCAAAACCCTAAATACCAAAACCCTAGGTGTCTAAAACCCTAGGTCAACTTGACCCACATTTTCAAGGCTTTGCCAACCTGTCTTTCCTTCTTTCTTGCGAGGTTCTCCAAAGCATCTATTGGTGGATTTTTCCACTTGCTGAGTCGTCCAAAATCCATCTTCCTTGCTGATCTGTCTTCCTTGATCTCCCTGTCCAATGGATTTATTTCTCTTATTTCGCTCCATCTTTTATTCTCTTTTGGTCACTTCGACCCAATCTTAGTCAACTTGTCTTCCACACAGTTCACACTTCATGCTTCTTTCCTTAATCTTCGCAAACTTATCTAACCAAGGGCTAATAGGTGATGTGTAGTAAATTCACGTCGCCTCCACCCCCAATCCATTAATTCCTTAGTACACACCAACCAGCTTCCCATTAACCATTCATTTAAACCATACATTGGAATTAGCATCTATCACTTGTCAAATGCGCCACCCATATCATATCTTACCATTTCCAATTTAACCATAATATATATCAACTATATAACTCAACAAATCACATAGCTATCAACTTATTAGTTAGGATAACAACAATTGTTTAAATTTTGATGCATGTAGTGTAGCATAAGAGCATAGTTAAATTCCTTCCTTTTGTATTTGTTTATATTGCTTTTTCCTTTTTCCAACTTCTCTTTATGTGTTGTTACTAACATGTCTGTTTTGCAGGTGTCAAAGTAACGAATCCAGGAACATATAGCAATGATAACATAGACCCTTGTAACAAGAAAACTAAGTCTAGAGAAGAAGAGAAACACATAACATGCCTTATCCATCATTCAATTATCGTGATTAGAACCAACATCGAAGATCTCATCAACCATGTAAGCAGTTTCGAATAGTAGCACAAACATCCAATAAGAACTATGTCTTATCTCCAATCTACAAGGGAGTCCCATCTACTAGTATTATTTATCCTGTTAACTTTATAATAATAGGCTTTAGCAACAATTTGCGGGCACAACTTCGTTGCGACTTTAATCATCAACACACACCTTACATAAGTATAAATCATCAAATCACAACCCCTTCTATGAATTTTGTAAGTCCATCGACCATGATATCAATATCTATCACTCCCTCCAAATGATGAAAGATAAAACACGAGATGCATTCCGGGTAGAAGAGGAAAAAAACGGCGGTGACCACAGTGGTGGAAAGAAATGCATGTCAAGGAGGACCGCGAGGTGGGTATGGACGTGGACATGGAAGAGGATATGGTGGAGGAGGCGGTATACCCCCCACATGTTTCAATTTCAGTGATGTAGGTCATGTCTTACAATTCTGAACTAAGCCGCGTGTGCTCTATGCATACTGTTATAGTCATGAACATGTAGCCGAGGATTGTACATACTTGATGAAAAAGTGGGAGAACAATAAGGGTAATTATAACATGGTACATGATGAGCCACACAAAAACAAGAAGAATAAT
>SNQJ01S0180537.1:4405-19386 GCA_010110895.2 Picea sitchensis | reverse complement strand
TTCTTCTTGGTGTATTGTTTCACTAATAGATCAGCCTCGACATTGGTGACATGGGTCTTATGGTTCTTTTTGTTTCTATGTCTCATGAATTTAGTTGTTATTGCATTTCTTAGTTTAATTCTTAATTGTAGTCTTTTATTTTCTTTCCCTAACTCTTTTCCTTGCAGCTGTCCTGCTCAACAAACCCAACTGAGCTTGCAAGCACCTCTATTTTTCTCACGAAGGTGATGAAAGAGGCGCAACAACAAGTAATAGGGTTTTCAGGCACATGAAAAGAGTGTCGTGATATCTTTTCATTATGCTTCATTAATTTACCGTGGTTTTTCATAAGAACATATTTACTTTCCTCAATGATGATCTTAGGATTTTCTTTCAATAATTTGAATGAAGAAAATCATAAAGGTAAAGAATTCCCTTCAGCTAATTCAATACTTTCTTCTTTGTAGCTGTGATATGTAGGTTGAGTCATTTCATTATACTGCTGGAAAAAAAAATCGGAAAGGGAACATGCAATTGGTTGTTCTAAGGAGTCATCATTACAATCATCATCGTATTCATCATATATAGGTACATCAGTAGTAGATGCAATATCATCTAACTAGAACAACTCTGGAACGTTAACATGTTCTTCAACAAATTGATTTGCAAATTCATGTTCTTGACTGTCTACAAATGAATACATAAAACCATAAGTCCCCTGCTTATCATGGGATGGATCAGAAGCTAAATCAACATCTCTTCTTCCAACAAGTGGAATATAGTTCTTTTCAAAATCATTTCCATTGGAAACTTCGAGAGGACCTATGATATCATCAATTCTATGCTCAAAATTCCAATCAACTATTTCCTGTTCATATTTGATTTCATGTGCTTGAGCATTCAACTCCTCATTCTGGATCGTATTACATGCTTGGATGTTGTGTTGAATGTCCTGAGCATCACTAAACATTTTTTTTAAGGACTCAGATATTCTTTCCATCAGGAGGAAAGAAAAATTTGGTTGAAGAGTAGTTGTATAATGGAGCATGGCAACAACTTCATAGGGTTGAATTTCTTCGGACAAATTATAATAGACGCTAGAGAACTTTCTACTGAACACAGAAATAGATTCATTGTTGTGCCTTTTCAAGGCATAAAACTCATTGAGTTGCAGCTCTAAGGATTTCTCTTTTCCCCGGAACTTTAAGAAGACCTTATTCAATTATACCCATGAGTTGATGTTTTCTGGATGTAAATGTTTGAACCAGTGTTTGGTGTCTCCTTTCAAGGATTGAGAGAAAACTCTCATACACACATCATCGTGGTCAATCTTGAATAAATCTATAAAATTCTCAAACCCTTGAATGTGCTTTTCAGTCGAGATGATATCCGATTCTTCGTCGAACACATGTAGGTACTCATAGTAATTTGGAGGGAAATCATGAAGGGTTTGGGGTAGCTTTAAGGGTATATATCTATGTCGGGACTTGGGGGGTGTTGGACCAAGAACTGTGGGGGAAACATTGGTCTGGGTCTCACGAGATTCATCAACTTGTTCATTGTCATTGTGTGGCCCAGGTGACAATTTTTTATCAGAACCAGCGACAAGGTGAGGGTATGCATGTGCAACATAGAGAGGAGGAAATATAATTGCAAGCCTTTCATGATCATTATTAAAATACAATAGGTAAAATAAAGTTTGTTTGACAAGTTCAAGGAAGGATCAAAGGCGACTTAAAATGAAAAGTAAAATTCTTTGTAAGAGGTCCCATTTTGAGTACCTTTTTTCCCTCATGATCCTTTCCTCGCCCCTGTCAAGGGGTTTCATATTTCAGTGAAGTCTTTGTCTTGTGCTTGAAGCATTGAGAGTAGAGTTGCCTTTTGGAAATTCAGGATTCTTTTCTTAGTGGAGTCACCTTCAAACTGATGTGGAGTCGCCAGAGAAGGAATACAGCCAATATGTGCCTAAGTGTCTACCACTCTCAGACCTTAGAAATAAACCATGTCGTTCTTCCCAGGGAAAATTTTTCAATTTCAGTCCCTGGAAACGACGCCAAAATGTTAGCACTCTGTAAATTATGTCCGACTGAATAGACAAATGACAGAGGTAACTGTTTCAACCAACTTTAGAGCTGAGGCACTAGCCTTCTCAACTCAGAGAGGGCTCTCTCGTTTCACTTGATATATATATGGAAGACGGGGGATAGATTCGGCTTGTTTTGGGGATTTTTAATAAAATTGTTGAAGAGATAGAGATGACATTTGGGATATGGGGTCAGGAATGTAGGATGCATTGCCAAATCATGAAAACAATTAAGAGGAAAAGGCTAAATGAGGAAGTGAGTTCTGAGTTTATTCTTGAAAATTTAGATGGCATCAGAAGAAAAGAAACACGCAACTATTATCAGAGCATTATAGTAATGAATTCTGAAATGGTTTAGAAGAGATCAACATAGTCTAAATTGCCAAGCCGAGAGCATTGAATAATGAATTATGGACTTTTAATTTCTCAATTTAGATAGAGGAAAGAAAAATGAAATGCAGAATAACAAGAATCACACACTATGGGAGAAAACGAGACTCACGACACCGCCAGTTAGAATCTTTTCATAAAAAGTCCAAAATATACCTTTGCATCCATGTATTCATTCCATCCCCAGAGATTTACAAATTTTTCCTGCACAGAGGGCAGGCTCCTCCTTTCTCCATGTTTCTATACTCGTGATACCAATCATATATAGAGGAATTTTGTGTGGAATTTAAAACGTTCCGACTTCCTCATAATTCTAAAATAGATACAAGTTACAAAAAGGAAGAACAGTTATACTATTTAAATGGACCGTTAGTAATCGGTCTGTCATATAAGGACTCCCTTTTCTTAAGCCACCATATGTCCAAAACTTTCTGAAATACACCAAAATTTTACCATCTTTTGGGTGGTAGGTGTTGTCCGTGTGTTCATTTATGATGAGATCCCTCATAACGGAGTTTAATTTGACTCCCGACTCTGTCTCAGTTGCAGGTTTGGTATGAAATTTAGTTTCCAGTATCTGCAAGACCCATATTTCTTTCTTACTTATTGACCTGCTTGGTACATTAGTTGAGAACCTAGTCACGCTAGACACCATTTGATGAGTATTATCCATACATTTCATACTTTTCAAAGACCTCGATTTTTCCACCCTCTGAATTTACAGAAATCAGAAAATCAACACAGGTCGAGCTTGTTTTTCTTAAGCATAAGATGGCAATTTCCCACAATAGGATAAAATGATTTCATATCTGAGATTTGATGGTTTTTGTACTTTAATCACAAATTACTATCACAGTACATTGGTGTGCCACGCTTCATCAATCCACTTCGAATGATGAGCCTCGAGTTAGTTATGTGACGACGTCCTTTTGATACGTCATTTGGGAAAGTACCTGGACCAGTGATGTGAGGTGATCTAACAAACTGCCATCCTTCCTGCGAGTTATTGATGTGACATTTTGAACCACGTGACATCGGGACCATAGGAAAAGTGGCTTCGGGAAATCCGTTGTCTGCCCTAATGCATGTGTAAGAGAGCCACGCATTCCCCATCAAAACCATAATGGTTTTTCTCGGTCTGCCTTCACGACGTTAAGTTCTGTGTTATTTGTCGGTCCGATGTGGGCCTCGACCGTGGATCTGGTATTCTTCAAAAGAAATGGTCCCCCGGGCTACTTCCTTCTCGCCTCCTCTATATTTGTTCATATTCTGCGGGATATAGCCGAGTGCCCTAAACTATCATGCCTCTACTGTGGTATATCATCTGAAAATTGTTAAGGTGATAACACTTTCAACAAGGGAAACCATGACCAAGTGAACATAATGGACCATACCATCGAGGATCCTCAAATTTGACTTAATATTACTCCTATTAACATCAAGAAGGAATAAAATAAGAAGCCACGAAGGCTAGGATGGAGCTGATAAACAACCTTGACCAAGAATCAAGAGAAAAGTTGAAGAAATAAGAATTCCAAGTGGATACTAGACAAAAGAAAATAAACCAACCTCTCTCTACTGGTCTTGTGTCATCATAAACAATACCTCCACCCATGAACATCCTTCTTCCTAATAATCCTTCGAAGACCGAAAAGGTGGACTTAAATTTTGACTTTGAAGGGGCATTAGCCAAAATGCATGTGACCATCCCATTGAGAGAACTCATCAAGGTACCATTTGTTAAAGAAAGGTTTGATAATTTTTTCAAAGGGTCATATGGACCAATGGACCCTCCTATTATGATACAATTCAATCAATTTAGGGTTCAGTATGATGGACACCCACCTTTCTTCATGACCTTATTGATCAATAAGAAATGCCTTAACATTTGTATGTTGGATTCAAGGGCAGGTTCTAACGTGATGTCTTTGAAGGTCATGGAACAAATGGGCCTAAAAGTCTCACGACCTTACAGGAATGTGTGTGTATTTGAGTCCAGATCCATACCCACGCATGGGGTAGTTGAGAACATGGAAGTATGTCTGGGAATATACCTCGAGAGAGTGATCCATATGGACATCGTAGTGGTGGATGTTCCAGATGTGTGGGGGTGCTATTGTCCAGTAAATTTGTCGTGATGTTGGGAGGCACTCTAGAGATGGATCTCACTTGTTTCAATGTTCCTATGAACGATGGAACAATAAGCCGCCTCCTGAATATACCAATGACTAAAATCCATGTGCAAGAAATTGGCGATGACATTGAAGCTGACAAAACACATGAGTCAATCAAAGAGAGTCTTCCTAAATTTTCTCCTAATGACATGCCTTTTGCTACAGAAGAAGACTTTGATTAGATACAATGGCCAAAGAAAGAGGATTATCAACAACTCCTAAAAAAATATAAATACAAAGAAGTTGGGGTTGTTAAATTATTAAAGAAAGGAGAAGATAACATATTGATTCGACCGTCCCAACATGAATTTTTCATAGCAGAGTCCCACCCTCCTCCCTCAAGATAGTACACCAAGGTTGTGCAAGAAACAACCAAGTTCAAAAAAAATTATTACAGAGAGGGAGACACAGTCTAGATGTGGTACACAAAGAAGGGATATCCTACTAATGTCAAGAGAAGTGCACAATTTTGGCTTGGACCCTTGAGAGTTGGAAGAAAGTCAGTCGATGATTCCTTTTATTTTTCTACATTGGAAGGTAGAAGGCGCCCATTACCAGTTAGTCGAAAGCTCCTCAAACCCTCAGGGGGAAGATATTTGAATTCACAGATAAGTTCAAGTAAGTAGGTAGGAATTTGCATTCATTGTATATACCATTTGCATTTCATGTTAGAGTAGTTGTATTTCCATTTGTATATATGCTTGTTTATTTTTCATTTACTATACCATATTTGAGCCCGGGGTATCACCACCCAAAATGATTACTAATAATATTTTTTTGAGATCAAGAACGTCACAGGTCATGCCAGAGATGTTGAGGTTCTCATGCGCTCTACGGTGAGCACATGTCTCCAAGTTGGAGCCAAATGTTATCCCCTAGCCTAGGGATAACTAAGGAGATTATGTCTTGAGGCCCACATCTCTTAGACATGGAGTACCGAGAGGCATATTGACTTGAGCCTAGCCCTGGAGGGCCCATCTTTCTTCTTCAGTGCCTCCACCTTGTCAGCAACAGCAACATCCATCCCATCGGTCTGGTCCTTCAGCAGTAGTGGGTCTTTCTCCATGAGGTAATGAGTCTAGGTATCATGGTATGTGTCACTCTGATTCTCAAAACATTTGAATATGTGCATTTAATTCTTTTTACTTCTAACGTGTGCTTGGACCTTATGCCTTTCCACTTGTCTACACCTGGGGAGAATGACAGGATGCCCTAGCAAGTTGGTTCCCATAGGTTTTGAGTTTCCACTAGGTGGTTTCATGAAAGGTCATTTTCCACTCCCACCATGCTTATCACTTTCTATATTTTTCCCTCTCATCCATCCCCTACACCGGTTCGGGCATTGGGTTTTCCAATATAGAAAAGGGTTGTACCTTACCTTGTGGGAAGAAGGGGATAAAGGCCCAGAGGGTAAAATTAGATGGAAAAAGATAAAATCCAAAAGAACAAAAAATTTAGATACTTCACCCAGGGATCCCCGAGAAATAAATAAAAGGCTTCTCAACAAGAAACGGAGGAACCCATAAAATAATAAGATCAAGACCTAGTTGGAGGATAGGGGGTCTCATCACGAGTCATCCTATTAGGTCCATAGGAATGTAGTGGTATGACACTACCATTCAGCTGGTCACCATGCCAGGGTAGTGGCTCTTGGTGGCATAGCCAAGAGAAAGGGGGTCTCATCATGAGCCAGACTTCTCATCTCCATGAAATTATTATGGGTACCATTGTCACCATTGGTCACCATGTCAGGGAAGTGTCCCCTAACTAGTCTCTTGAAAGAAAAAACAATAAGATAAAATGAATTAAATGGGCTTGGAAACATTTGCATCCATGAAAAGTTGTAGCTCACCCTCTTCATAGGCACCCACACGTAATCCATACATTCCCCTTTCATCACTACACCCATTTCTCAGACATCCCTTACCACCTCATCAACTTACATGGTCTATATTTTTATTTACCTAGAAACATCCCACATCCAATGAGAATTAGCCCAATAGGACCTCCTAACGTCCCCTCCAAACCTAGCTTGTAGAATAACATAATTCCTTTCAACACTTGTCTAGGAAAGAGTGGTTTTATGCACATGTTTAGATAACTTGATTAATAGACGTGATTGACATTACTATGATCCATGTGACTTATGAGCCCATGGAGGGCGTACTTGTTGTTGTTGTAGGGCCACACCTGAAGGAAAGGTACACATGGGGAGGTGATTAGTTCGGACCTCCATAGGGATAAAATCCCACCAAATGGATGTTGAGACCCCCACCAGGGGCGGAGATAGATCAAAGGTTTTCACCAGAGAGAGAGGATGGCGTTCCACCAAGGACATCCTTCCAATCCTGAACCCAGGGGGGTCTTGCGCTCCCACTATGATGTAGGCCTTGGAAGGCCCATGACATCATATCTGTGACCCTTGATGTCACTCATCATTTGATGGACACTTTGGAGGAAGTTGTGTGCCAAGTGGCACGTGTGGCTTGATCCAAACACCTTGGGAGGCCTAACATTTTGCTCCTGGAGGCCAACGTTGCACTAGAAAGGCCTAACGTCACCCTAAAAGGGAATGACATCACCTTTTCTACCTGATTAAGGGTTTTAATTTGTCATTTAATGTAAAAACTGGATAATCCATGTAAACTGGCCATGTTGGCCTTTTTGACCTAATTCTGGTCATTGTAACTGTATAAATAAGGGATTTTCCCTTGTATTTTTTAATCATCTTTCATTCACACAAGTGTGAGGTCTGAAATTTGTGCCCTAATTAGGGATAATTGGCTGAAATTTGGTGCACACTTCTTGAAGTAGGATTATTTTGGACTATTTTGGCATTTTTCTTGGTGGAAGTGTTCAACTAGGCTATTTGCTAGATGATTCTTGGTGAATGTAAGTAAATTGTCTACAATTTTTCTTCATTGAATAATTATAGTTATATTTATCTTGCATTTATACTAACATTATGAAATTTCTAGCTTAAAACCCTAGGAGGATAAAGCACATGTTATTGTCCTTGCCTTCATAACTATCATCTACTAGATTATGCTAGAAAACCGATTTTCTTGAATCGTTTTCTAAGGGCCTTGCCATTGCAACACCCTAGCACATTTTTCTTCATCTAATTCGTCATCTACTTCATCCTTGAGCTAAATGAGGAAAACTACTAGGGCCTAGGGTTACCTACTTCATAGTATCCATTTTCCCCCTAGGGATTGGTGATTTAAGCCTTGGGTTACCAACACTTCAATTATTGACCCCTCTTGTCTCTAGTTCTCTCATTATCATTTGTTCCTTCAAGAATTGTTGTTGCCTAAAAGGAGTCCATTTACCTTAAAAAAACATTGATCTAAGCCTTTCTATTGAGTGATTAAAAATATATATTATCAAAACCTTTACCTTGAGCTCTCTACTAACTACTCCTAACCTTAGAATAGTCTAATCTACTAACCTATTTGTTGTTTTTACTAAAGTAAGATACAGCCATATATTGCATCACTAAAATCACTTAAAAGCAATTAAAAAGTTGATTAATACACTACCTTATTTCCTTCTGATAAATGCTAGTATTTTGGTATTGATGAGTAATTATTCTTGGTCATTTTGAAGCCATTTTAAGGCATTTATTGTGAAGCTATTGTCTTATAAACATTGCTGCTATAAATTTTTGTTTGCTTCACCATATATCAACTATTTCTTTTATTGATAAATCCCATGGTTTTATGAAGTACTAACATCAAGTTGTACTGGCAAAAGATATATTTTCTTATTGCTTTGTTCTAGGCAGGTACATCTTAATTCTTCATTACTTCATTGGTTAAAACCCTGGGAATTTATAATCAGTGTGACTTGTGAGAGGGGAAATTTTCATAGAAACTTTAACATTTTCCTTCTCAAACCCCAGGTCATCGGGGATGTCTCCCCTGGGCTATCAACCCTAAATAGAAAGAGGTATCTCGTTGAGGTGACAGTGATAAGATAACCTCATGTTACGCCAATTTTCCTTCCCTAAACCTTATCCTTTGGAAGAAGTACAAATTGTGCGATAACAGGTGGCATTGAAAGAATTCCTACCAACTTATTAGTCCCGCCCTTCTTATGTTTGATAACTAGATGAAACTATTGCAAAAAACACATTGTTGGTGTTGTGCAGTGTATTTTTTTCATTACATGCTTGTGCATGCACCGACCTTGTTAACACTGAGGGGTTTGAGACCCAGGTTTCAGCAAGAGCGTGTCCAAAAACAAAAACTAAGCATCGGCATATCAATCCTCGATTGGGGTTGAGGAAGGTCTCACCTGAGATGCAAAGAGGATCGCAAAGACCATAAGGTATTGTGTTGGGGATGGAGGATCAAACATAACTAACAATACTATAAATGACATCAATGTAACTCATATCTGATAATCTAACAAGGACTAAGAATTAAAAAAATACATGCACAATTGTTACTCATTCATAACAAACACATGATAGAACATAACTACCATATATTTATTATTGGATGTATTCCATCATATTAGAGATCTACATTGTGTTGAATAACTGAGTTGAAGAGCCATAAGACTTCATCCCATTACTATATAAATAGTGGGAATACAACAGTATGCGCCTTGTGCTAAGCTTTAATATTTAGACAAATACAATACAAAGGAGACTTCTCCATACAACACAAGATTACAATAGGATAACTCACAGCTTTGGGACTAATGCATTCGAAAATTAATCGGCCTCCTTTCTAAGATGAGAGATTTACATTATATCTCTTTCTTTTGGGGAGTGTTGTCCTTCACTTTTCTTCTCCACTCACTTGTATGATATAATGGCCTTGCATGCTTCTGGTACCTACCAGGGCTCCATGTAGGTTCTCTACATCAAAGGAAATCTTAACTACCTAGCCAACTCATCTTTTGGTAGCCCCACATCTTCATCTCTTTTTGGCAACAATCATTCCAGGAGATATATTGGTGATTCATTTCTTGCTTCTGGTGAGCATCTTCTTGGTTTCTGGCACAACTGAAAAAACTTGGATCAACGCACTCAACTTACAAAACTCAAACAGGCACTCCCTTGATCACCTTTAGACTTGGCATGCTACTTAAAAAACCCTGGTCTGATGCACTCACTATGGAATTCTTTCGTGCATCTCCTCAGGCGCTCACAAAACTACTAGTTGAGTGTGCACAACTTTTTTTTATGTGCACGTGCAAAACTAGACACAAATATTTGGGTGCCAAAATGCCCCCACCACTATTACATGTCTTTTCCTCAAACCAAATGCTTCATAATTAGTAGGGAAAACTAGGAGGAAGAGCAGATCATCGTTGCGTAGGATAATTTTGATAGTGTCCCATTACTTGAGTCAGAACATTCCCTGGTGCTTGTAGCGAGCTATGACCGAGAAGTGTAGCTCATTCAAGAGAAAGCATCATTCTCTACTCATTGTGTTATTCTGGGGTGGCCAAGACGAGAAGGAAGTCTTGGTCGATCAAATTCTATGGGTTCTAGAAGTGTTTACAGGATGTGATGGTAGGGATAGAATGAATGGGAGGACCGAGAAGAACTCGACCTAGCTTGCTTGGTCTTGGGGAGGAAGTTGTTCATACGGTGGTAAAGAGGGCATCGGGCTAGTTCCTGAGAAGGGTCTTGTCTGAACAACAAAGGGGGTGAAGCATGGTGGAGAAGCAGGCATCGATGGGTGTAGGGGGAAGCAGGGCGTCTTTGAGAAAAGGAGACTAAGTGTTCAGAAAGTGAGGGTTTGCATGTATGATATAGGTGAGGACCGGGGTTAGGCCAAGCAAGGTAATATATATGAAGTAAGAGATAGTGGAGGGAAAAACATCCTCTAGGGCTGCTCGATCGATCTGATGATAAAAAAATGATGAATAGCTAGCTCAACGATACATTGGTAGAGAAAGGTGAGGGTTGGGTGTTGAGGCCATGGGATATATATAGGTGTGAGAGAGAGAGAGGAAATTGGGGGGGAGGGAGAGGTGGGAAGGGCAAGTAGAAATAAAATTGTAGTGGACAGGAAGATCAAAAATTTAGATCGGTCATAATGTAGGGGGTTATCAAAGAATGTGATGTTAGATAGTTACTTGGTGCATAAGTGAATGTCCCATCTAGGACTATTGTCATTTTGAGGAATGGAAGTGGAAAGAAAGTGGATCAATAATTGTGTACCATGTGTTGAACAAGAATTCCTCAACACCTAGGCAAGTACGCCTCTGTAATTTGCATTCTTGATGATTTGACTTCAGCTGTCACTATAAGGATCGCCCCTACAAATCTGAAATGATTGTACTTTCAAAATTAAATTTAAATTCATGCCAACCAAGAACTGTGAAAAACACTGTACAATATATACTAATATTACTATAGTGCACTGTAAGTTCTGACAACAAGACTAAATGATGGTTCACCCTTGAGGGTCATAGTACACTTTCAACCTGCTATGGTTAATTAGACCTTTGAGTGGTTTTCCTTGTAAAGTTTCCAGCTTGGAGGCACCTTCTTCAGTGATGTAGACTAGGAGAAATGGGCCCAACTAGTACATACATAACTTATCAGGATGGTGGGAATATTTGTTGTCATATAAGAGAACTAAATATCATTGATGCAAGATTTTATGATGAATGTTACGGTCATGCTAGGCCTTTTGTCTATCTTTTTCAACTACTTGGTTGAATCCTGCCATTATACAGTATTCCTTGAGTTCCATAATCTTTTCCAGCATGTGCTAGAGGGATTTATCATTGGTCATATGAGTCGCGAGTGTGACTCATATACTCAAAACCACAAATTATAATGGCATTATCGCTTCTTTTCCATAGAATAATATGAAAGGTGTGTACTTAATCATCCTTTTGCATGTGGCTCGGTAATCCCATAAAACTATGGGGATACACTGATCCCAATCATCATGCTGCACATTACAAACTTTGGTTAAGGCATGTTCTAAAATTTTATTGAAAGATTCAACCATACTATTATCTTGAGGATGATATGGAGTGCTCTTTTGGTGATGGATCATGAACTTCTAAGTGAATATTTGGATGGTCGTTCAGAAAGTACGAGCCCTGGTCACTCATCAGTATTCGTGGACATCTGAATCAGGTGATAATATTGTCAAAAATGAACTGCATCGAAGTCTCTATTGTACAATCCTTGACTGGCGCAAATTCAACCCATCTTGTCATATATTTTGTGGTAGTGATAATGGAGTGTACACTATTGCATCCAGTGGGAGGATTGATAGGTCCAACAAAGTCGATGGCCCATTTATCGAAGGGTTCAAGTGTAGTCACTATGAAGAGAGGGAGCTCATATCTTCAGTATGGATTTCCCACATGTTGACATACATCCCAGTTCTCGCAGTAATCCTTAGAATCGACGAAGAGAGAGAGCCACTAGAATATGGCGCGTACAACCTTGCATGCAGTGTACTTGCTGACGTTATGTCCCCTAGAAATTCGTTCATGTTCCTCATATAGGATGGAATATTTTTCATATACCAAAGAACAACGATGTAGGATTCCATCCACACCCAACTTATACAACTCTCGATAATCAACATTATTGGTCTAGTTAGCGATGTTGTGTAGGAGAATATTCCCTAGGAGCTTATCCGGAAATAAGGAATTGATCTATTTCATCCAGTTGATATGGAATGGATTCAACGTAAAATAGTTTTGAATCATAAATATCATTGTCAAGGCTATTAGAATCCTTCTCTGTCTCAATCCACAAATGATCTATCCCCACATTGTGTTTTCTTGTTTTTACCACAACCTCAAAGTTAAATTACTTAAACAAAAGAAACCACTGACATATGTGGCCACCCAACACTGGTTTTTTAACTAAATACTTGAGGGAAGAATGATCAGTGAATAATTTGAAGATGAACCCCAACAAGTAGTGGAAACATTTTTGCAGGGCATATACCATAGCTAGGCCTTCGCGCTTAGTGGTAGTATAATTTTGCTAAGCATCAGATAGTTTTCAGATAGCAAAGTAGAATGGATGATTGATACTTCCTTCCCCTGGCTGGGCCAGAATGGATCCCAATGTGATGGATGAATCATCGAAATGAACATGGAATATAGTATACCAATCCGGAAAAATCAAAATGGGTGTATTAACTAGTTTTTCCTTCAGGGTATCAAAAGCTTGTTGGAATTATGATGTCCATTACTATTTAATATATTTACGCAACAAAATTTTGAATGGGTCTGGGATATGAACATAATTTTGGATAAACCATATGTAGTATATTTTATTTCCCAATGTTGCACGCATCCCTCGAACTAAAGTAGGGGGAACCATATATAGGATGGCATCAATCTTGGTCGAGTCGACTAGCAAGTCATATTTACACATGACATGGCCAATAAATATACCAAAGGGAGTACAAAAGATGCACTTATTCAAATTCAAATAGATCTACAGTTTGTGGCATCAATCAAGCATTAGATGGAGATCTTTCATATGGCCTTTTACTAGACAGAACATAGTCCAATATTCCAAGTATACTTCCAGAAACTTATGGATAAACTCCTTGAATGTTGCTACCACTATCCAAGAAAATAATGCGGGGGAATTTTTTAATCCAAAGGGCATGATTGTCTATTCAAAGGACCCCCATTCAGTTGCAAAGTTGTTTTTGGCATGATCTTCCTCTGCGATTCGAACTTGATTATATCCATAGAAACAATTCGCGAAGGAGTAGGCTTTCCTACCTCCAACATTCTCAGCACCTCGTCTGTGAATGTAGTTGGGAAAGGGTCATGGAAATAGGCTACGTTGAGGCTTCACAGATCGACGCATAACCAAATTTCCCCTATCTTTTTTTATTGAACTACCATGGGATTGATCCAGTTAGATTCTTCAATAGGGACAATGATTCTGGCATCCAACTTGTGATCTAGCTCCTTTCAAACTTTTTCTTTGTATATAAGATTTATATGGTAGGGTCTTCTCTTGACTATCTTGACATCATGTTTAAGTTAGATATTCATAGCTCCTAACTATACCGTGATGCCCTTCATCACATAAAAACTTTGAGGAAATAAGTCTTCATACTCTTTTAGGAGGTCATTCACCTGGGTGATGGTCTCCTTGTCCCAGTAATCCCTAATAAAGGCCATATTTGATGCTTCTTCTATCCCAATATTGTGTTTTTTAGTCTTGATAGGTTCATTATAAGTTGGGGTGGTTGTGTCAACCACCCTTCCCTCTAGAGAACATTATCCTTCAGATTCTCGGATCTGGACATTGTGGGGGTCATCATTCTCAATGTTGTATGTATCAATATTCTAACAATGGACTACTTCTTTCATCTTGGCCACTGGATCGTGATATGACTAGACCACCAGTGGACTAGAAATTTTAGGCTATCGATGAAAAGTAAAGTCCTTAACTTGAACAAGAGCTTCATTGAGAACTAGAATGTATGAAGTGAACCAGAATGTCGAAAGTAACTTGGAAGTCATATGTGTCCACTCACTTGTTTTCCTTTGGAGTTATTCCTGGATGTACCAGCTACGAGGGACCATATCCATGGTATGGAAAAACTGATGGACCCATTAGTCTTAAGGGATGTTCTTAGTAGTCTAGAACTATTCACAAAAGGAGATGTGTTCCTGAGGATCATTAATCCCCTTATATCAGTAAGGCAATTCAAAGTCGGTGATGGGTTGGAAGCGCACTTGCATCAACTCAGTTGCTTGCTCCCATTTCTGAATATTTTGGCGATGAGTCTCCCACCACTGTGTTGGGGTCCCACAAACCACAACATCCATTTCCTATAGTCTCTTCTTCGTAGGGACAGTCTTCTCCATTGGACCAAAAATGTCTCCATTGGACCAGTACCATAAAATCACGGGGCATTGAAAAGTTATGACCTTATCCATCGCACTGCCTTTGTGATTCATGTGCACTGCCTTGTTGATACCTTATACATATTATTCTACCATATATCCAAGGCACCTTCGGAATATGTATCATATGACTTTACACTCCTCAAACTTAATTCCCCATCTGTGGTGGGATTGATATAATCCTCCCTAGGCCCCGTGACCTTGTAAATATTTTCAATTTTCGATCTCTATGCATATTCGTTGATAGGATCATTGTAGTGGTTGCCTTCATATGGATCTAGTGGCACGACCATGCGTAGGTTGTCAGTCTCAAATGACATTTGGCGCTTTTTCAAATTCAACACCACACTAGTATCAAAAGACTAGTTGATTCCTAGAAATGTAGGGTAGAGATCTGACTCATCCATGATTTCAATGACTTCAAAGTTGGCCTTGGTTTTTACTCCTTCTATATTCACCTCAACCTGCTCCAGTCA
>SNQJ01S0180535.1:0-19386 GCA_010110895.2 Picea sitchensis | reverse complement strand
TTTGTTTCATGTTGTGTATATCAATTTGTAAATGGTTAATGACTACTTTAGCTATCTTGATCTTTTGCAAATGATATAATTTAATCACTGTAATCCATATCTGATTTCTTCTAGTATTTAAAGAACATAACAATTGTTGATTCAGTTTGTGAACAACATATTTCTCTTCTTCATAAGTTGAATTATTAAGTATAAGTTTTTGCATAACAGGTTTCCCTTATTGCAGAGATTTATAAATCATATAATTGTTATGATTTTTTATGTCTTGTTTGTCCTGTAAACAACTCAAAGAGCACAACCTATCGTTTACGAGAAGCTTCTGGATCATCCGGTGCGAGTTTCCTTCCTCCGACCAGCTTCAAAGTCATCATACACAGGACTAATTAGGAGCATTTCCAGGTCAGTTTGTCATTTGTTTGTTAGTATATTTGTTAGTATTTTTAGTTAAATATATATGCTTAATATATTAGATTGTTTAATTTCAGTAAGTTTTATTTCATATTTATAAAAATCAAAAAACATATCTTGTTGTCTTAGGACAGAAAGCACATGAGTTTTGCAGGTTTTAATTAAATCTGTAGATTGTTTATAATGTATATTTGTGAATAAGTTATAATATAACTAGTAATGAGACAACTAATTATTAGAGTTAGTGTAATAGTAATTAGTAGATTGTATATAATAGTTAGAGTAGTTTATATTAGTTTTAGTTTAATTTAGTAGTTTAATTTGTTTTAATTAGATTAGTGTATTAGTTCGTTTTTGTTAATTTGTTTTATTTAGTTTTAGTTAGTTTAGTTTCTTGTATTTAGTTTTAGTTAGTTTGTTTTATTAGTTTTATTTAGTTTTAGTTAGTTTTATTTGTTTTAGTTAGATTAGTTAGTTTAGATTAGTTTTCTCTTTGGTTTTCTTAGGATCTTAGAGCGGCCAACGGAGCTGTTAAACCCGTCAGGGCGGTTCATTCCAAACGGCTTGGGTTATTTAGACAACCCTGGACCGGTTCCACTCTCTCAGTTGACGGACGGCCAATTTCGCCCGTCAACAGGGACACAGTTAGTACTTATGTGCCAAGTGTCACATAAGACCCATGCATATATACTTTGTGAATGTAGTGTAATATTAATCATTCCTTCATCATTATTCCACCATTTTCCATCCTTGGTACTAGAAAGCCATACTATGCAGTGGTACCTAGATTGGGCAAGATTAGGAGCATTTTATGGGTAGAATTGGACTAAAGAAGCGAGTTTTCAGGCCCGTGTGCTGTGAAGAAGTGTGTTCTCAAGCCTGTGAGATTTCTCTCCAGGTGAGATAAATGTTGGGAATTGATTTTCAAGGTGCCGAGCTGGAACTACATGGCTTTGAGACTTCATGTCCAACCTGTTGCTGAATCCCCAGAAGGGAAGTGGGGAGGTCAAAGGATTGTTGATCAGAGAAGGGGCACACTTCGTCGGGTGGGACATGCATGCGGGGAATGAGACACTGTAGGATGTCTGCCATAGTTGGCACCTTAGTATGGGTATTTTGGGCTACATATAGACCTTATCCTGGCTTAGGATACCTTTTCCCTGGTGGAGTTTTGGCCCCAGCTTGGGGGTGACCCACTGCAGAGAGTTATGAGCAATGCAGTCTATGGCTGGGAGGAACTTGGAAGGTTTGCAAGCAATTGGTTTTTTTACGACAATATATATGTGTTCCTTTAGCAAGTATTACTCTGTTGTGTAATGTCTCTAATTTTGTTAATTACATTGTGTTGTAATTATTTTTACATGATGCTTACTGTATGTAATGTATTTATTTCCATGGTTGAAATTTTATACGTATGCACATATTATTGTACATTGTTATTATTTTGCATAACTTTGTTCATATGCAAAGCATATTAGTAAATCAAAATGGTATCATAGGTCATAATTTTGATGTGGCATTGCCCAAAAGGGAGCTAGGGATGTTACAAAGTGGTATCAGAGCTCTAGTTTCAATACTAAGCCTGCATTGGTTGAGTTAATAGAGTTTTGAAGACGAAAATTGCAAAAAATCAATTTCTGGAGTATGTCTGCAAGATGTTTGAAGAAAGTATTCTTGTGAAATTGGAAGAATTTCATGGGGAAATTTGAAAGATTCGAATCCAGGAATGAGAGACAGTCATTTTCAATATTTAATTGGGCAAATTTGGGTTTGAAATCGACTGAAATTCAATAATTGCAGAGTGCCATGGACAAAATGGGTGAAATTGGGTAAAAGCCCCAATTTCTGCACATGAATTCATGAGGAATTCGATGTGTAGGAGTCGAATTACATGTGATGAATTCAAATTAATACAAATAGGGATGTAATTGATTATATGAAGCTTATTATCAAAGCTTCAATGGAGACCCAAAAGAAACTTCGAAATTAGGTGAAATTGGGCAAAAGACCCAAATTCTGCAGTAAATTTGTGGAGAATTCGATGGGAAGGATGTCAAATTTTATATGCAGATGTTAAATTGCTATTCCTAGGTATGAATTTGATTATTTGAAGGTAATCTAAAGTTGTAATGGCGACCATTGGAAGAGTTTCAAAATTGGGCATTTTGGAAAATTTTGAAAATAGGTAAAATAAAAAAAAATTGGGATTTTTTCTATACGTCGACGTCATCATGACGTGGGAGCCATGTGTCAGCTGACATGGCAGAAAAATGAAGTGTACTTCCATGGTGGTAGGTACATAGAGGAAGGTGTGGTAGAGGTGGTAGGTGTGGTACATGTACACAGTGACAACATATTCCTACCCGGTGGGGCCTTGAATCCAGGACACACGTCAACCCCATGTGAATTGCGGGGTAGGGGGTCCTGTGGGGTTACATTAACTATAGGCCAGGAGGGGCACAATGTGTCGATACATGAAACATGACCAATGGCTTAACTAAGTTTAAGTTTTGTGGCCCTCCCCCCTATTTTAACGGTCGAAAATGCTTGGGGGGCTGCAATGCATTGTGGGCCATCGATCGCACCCTGAACCTCCACCCTCAGATCAAACCAACGTGAAACTTTATGTGCGCATGAAGAATGGGCATGGGATGGGACTCGCCCATCCCCGCGACTCAATGAAAAGGCACCACATGGTAACCAAGGACTTGTGGGGACTGAATAATAGAATAATGTGCATGCTAGTGGAGGAAAGAGATAAAGGAGTAGAAAGATGGAAGGTGGAGGCCAACAGGGTAGGACCCGAGTGGCCAGAGAGCTGTCATGGCACCACCTCGAGGTTCCAGGTAGACGTAGGAACCATGTTAGCATCCTAGTTGACCAGATTAAAATAGATTATTTAGAAATTATTGGAAAATTTTGGTGTTTTCCAGGTCATGTTTTTGCAGGGAATTTTTGAGGCTCTAAACAGTGTTTTTAGCTACTCGAAAACCATGGAAATAGAGTGCACTTAGTATTTTTAGCTTAAATGCAAGATCTTGGAGAGAGCTTTCTAATGGTGTAAGCCATTCATCAAAAAAGTTAGTACGAGGGAGTTACATGCCAAACAAGCATGGAAATAGAGTGCACTTAGTATTTGTAACTCAAATGCAAGAGCTCAAAGAGATATTTCTAATAGTGTAATCCATTCATCAAACAAAGTTAGTATGAGGGAGTTACATGCCAAATAGTGGAAGGAAAATTTTAATACCCAGTTAACTTCTGAGGGCCATAACCTCTTGCTCCGAAATCGGATTGGGGCACATGAGTAGTCTATGGAAATCTATTGATCCATAGAAGACAACTATGGATCCAAAACATAAATTTGGGCACATATAAATTCACAAGAGGTAGAAGCCACCTGTAGCATTCATGACCAAAAATATTAATTGGCTTGAAAATTTAGAAGGATGTATCTAGCATCCCAGAGCTTAGATAAGAATGAAACTTGTCCAGAATGTCCAACATATGGTCATGAAGGAACCCAGTTGAGATCTTGTCAAATTTCCAAAGGAGCATGTGCAAGGATGTATAAGCATAGTTGAAAATTGCACCTGGTTGAAGGAGTTTTTGGGTAATAATCAAATGACTATAACTTTCTGCTCAAAACTCAAAATTGATAAAGAAATTAGTCATTGGAAGGGTATTGGAAAGATGAGTCCATTTGATCACCCAAAATTGTGAGATGAGCAACATAATTCAACGAAAGTTAGAAAAAATATTTCTAGTGACCATAAAGGAGAAAAATTGTACATATGCTACGAGAATTGTATATTGTGTTTTTAGCTAACAAATGTTGTTGTATGCATGTTTTTAGATGCTATGATTACAATTAAAACAAAGAAAGTGATAGATATGTCTACAGATAGAAGAAATATGGACAAAGAAAATTCCTCATTATATATTTGGTTTATTTAAGAAGTCATTGGATCAGATATTGGGTTCAATAAGCAACATGGAAGACCCTAATACAATTCTTGTTTGGGGAAATAATTCCAGATGACAATTATGCACATCAGATGTGGATGCTAGGTGGGAAATCCATCTACAATACATGATAATGCATGTATCATAGGTTTATATGGAGATGCAAAGCATGATAATACAAAAAGATGGTTTTATAGAATATGAAAGAGTTGGATATGGTATCAAGAATGAGCGGAAGAACTTGAGGAATTTTTTTTATGTCAAGAATATATCAGAAGATGATCAAAGGCCAAGACCGAAGAATGTTAAGATATTAATATGGGTGCAACCATAAAGTCTTGGGAATCCACTATAGGAAATCCACTCATGTTAATCAAAGTTCTCAATGGAATATGGGTATAAGAGTAGATCATTTAGTGCATGTAGTGAAAGTCCATGCACTCTAAAGGATGCCAATGTACATATAAGGCAATACAATGTGGGAATATCTGCTCTAAAATATTTATATGTCAAGATGCTAGTCTTCTGATAAAGAAAGACATAGTGTATACATGGAAATAATATGTAACATCTCCAAGGATTGGTCCTAAAGTTTTGGAGAGAGCACCTCCATGATTGTTATCAGAGTAGTGTAGTGGAAGCATGGTTGTATGAGATAACTTCAGGGGTGAAGAAATGAAGATGTGTACATACTAAATAAGTTCCAACAGATGCATAAGTAATGCATTATGTGCATATTTTATTTAGAAGGATTCAATTAGATTTCTAGGAGAGGAATTCCATAAATTAAGTGAATCCGAGAAGTGGGTAAAGTCCATGAACAATAGGAGAAAGTAAGAAAATGTACCACTAGATGGATGCCTAATTATTTGAGGTCTATGGCTACACATAAGGAACTGTGACAACAATAAAAATAAGATTTCTGATGTATATAGAGAGAATGATGGTTCTTTCCAAAGTGTGTTTAGTGCATTCCCAAGGTAGTTTGGGATTTCAATCCAAAAAGGTTCAAGCATGGAGATGATTTTCTGAAGGGAAATCAATAAGGAACCATAAGGAAGAAAATGGTTCTATCTATCTTGGTATGCATATAAGAGGGTACCACAAAGAACCCATCTCAAGTGGAAAATAGTTGTTTGTGACATTTCATGGGTTGGAAGTATCATTGGAATTTATGATAGAAATTAAAAACAATGCTAACTAGTTTCAGTTAATTATATGAAGCTCGAAAAGAAGACATTGTGTAGCATTGCAATATCTTAGAAATTGACTATGCACGTCAAGTTGAAACCAAATGGGTCAGGAAAGGAGAAACAAATGGTTCAAGCAACTACAAGTGCTGAAGTGCTCAGTCAAGGAAAGGCGAAATTAGTTTGGTCCAAAAAAGTAAATGGAGGTTGAAGATCAAAAGCCAATAAGATAGCATGGTTGTGAATGTAATTTAGTCATGTATTTGTTGGGACAGATGGATCCAATAAATATACTAAGGCCGAATATTAATATCAACATAGTATCTAGATGAAAATGTAAAAATGGCCAAGAGTGGTTGGGCTAGAACTGTGCTCAGGACATAAATAATCAAGTACATTGATTACAGTGAGAGCACAAAAGGGGTGCAGGAATTCAGGAAAATTGAGGATAGCCAGGAATAACAAAGATAATTGTGAATGATGATAGAATTTGCTGCAGTTGTTGTAGCAACAAATATGATATGGCCGCATGTGGGACAACCATACATAGCACCATAAGTTAGATTACATATGCAATTAGAAGCATGTTAAAGATGCATTCTTAGTGTATATAGATATGCATTAGTGCATGTAAATTGTTNAGTTTTTGTTTATATATAAGAATATGATGTTGCTAATGGTGGCTATTGTGCCAGGAAAAAGGAAATTTATTGCATGGTTGCAAGTGTTGTTGTTGATGTTGTTACATATGGAAGTCCTCCATATAAAAGGAAGCAACTAAAGATGAAATGTTGCATAAGAGGTTGGTGAAGGAGGCATGGGCATTCGTAATGCTACTAACTAATCAGGTAGCATCAAATTTATTTAAAGGAAACTATACATGTATGAATTTTATGCATTTATGCTGCATAATTGCTGAAGGGAATTAGGTAAGAATTCCCCAACGAGAGTTATTTTATAAAATGCCAGTAATATATAATTGGAATGCATTAATGAAAATGATACACCACTCGGTGTGGTAAAGGATGAAGACTTGTGATAATTATAAAAGTTGTTTAGCTTTTGAATGCATACAAATGCCATGGTAGCATGTCATGTTATATTGGTTATGAGCTAATGACCAAAGCAATACAAGGGTATGATCCTGTGATAGGAATGAATGCCAACAAATCTAGTCATGTATGAGGCCATGACATGGATGGATATGGAAAGGATTTAGTGCCACACAGTATCCAAGGAAACTTCCTACTTATAGCTAAGGTTTGGACTGCAACCTTTTTGCTAAAACTAAAGAACACCATAGAATTCTATTCTTGGTGTAGTGTTTGGGTTAAAAAGGAAGACATACAAATGGTTGAACAAATAATAGGAAGTGTATGGATGATGTGTTGAGGCAATGGATAGACCTTCCAATTCACCATGGTGGGATAGATGACTTAGATAAATGACATTACAAAATCAATGGAAGGGTGCATTTAATAGAGATGCATAGAGAGTTTCACTCATGCATAGTGTGTAAGTGGTAGATTTACACTCATGCATGATAGAGTTGTTTATGCTTGAATGCATTCGTTGAATGCATGTATATATGATATTTAATGGAAATAATTATGCTAGCAGTTGAACTGCTACAATTATTACTAACTCATGGAGATGAGGATATTTCAGGGGCTGTTAGACATTACAATGAGAAAGTTTCATGTTAAGTAGTCACATGAGCATTGACTAGAGGAAAATTATGTTCAATAAATAGAGTAACGAAAATAATGATGTTGAAAGAATGAAAATCCTAATGGTTGAAAATTCCTATGCAAATAATGATGATTCCATTCTATTTAATATACAGTTTGATAGCTATGATTAAATTGTTAAGTGTAGACTATTCTGAAATCACTTTGTGAGCCTTTGTAAATATTACAATAGAATTATATGGTACATGAAATACTAATAATATTTTTGGCTGAATGCAAGATGAAAAGATTGCAGGAAAAGTGGTCTCAAGTAGGACACTTTTACAATCCATAAGAAAGATTAATGATTGTTGTTACAACAATTAGGAAAATATGAGATGGAATTTTATATTTTAGAAAAATCTGAATTTTCTTATTAAACAAAAATTGAATTTCTAAATGAAATTGTTCTGACGTTATCTCACGCTGACTATATGTTTGTGATACAGATGAGATGATGGTATTGAAGATGAACTGCTTGGGAAGAATGGATTTTGTTGGGACATTGGAGCCTTAAATTGTAGATCTATAGTGGGGGTTTGGTAATGAGTTGGTGCTCTACTTGTGTGTGAAATACTTGGCAAGATGGATCACTAAAGGATTGTGTAGTAGTGAAAGGATGCTTGAGACTGGAAGGGTGAGTGCAACGAGGAAGAGGTAGCTCAAGTATGCCACAATGAGATTTTTTTTTTCCTGAAGCAACTCTATGGAATAGAGAAAATGACTTCCAGTTGAAGTATGAAGACATGAATTAGGTGCTTTGAAAGACAACAACCAAAAAACACAAGCTTCAAATTGCAAATGCATGTAGATTTTTGAATATTTTTGAATGTAAATTTTATATAATTCACTGAGGACAATGCATAAATAAGAGGGAGGGGAATGTAATACCCCCCGGTTGATCCCCAGTTGTAATTGTACATATGTTTCATAGGTTGGTGAGTCATTATATTATAAGCCAGAGTGTCTGTATGATTATTAGACCAGAGAGCCTAGATGCTAAAAGGCCAGTGAGCCTATTATTGTAATATGTAATCACTCAGATTATTAATAAAATCACACCACTGCTACAAACCAACTAGACAAAAGAGTATTGGGGGGATAAAATCCACTAGAAAGGGAAAGGAAGCTAAGAGTCTGGGAAGAGGGGCTAAGCCTAGAGGGCTTAAGCCAAGGGAATATTTTAATAATATTTCCGAGGAGTTTAATTTATGGATACATTTACATTATGTTATCCTAAGTTCCCAAAGAAAGGGAACAAATTCCATGTAGGGGACAAAGTTAGTCCTTATGTGCAAGTGTCACATAATACCCATGCATATATAATTTATGGATGTAGTATAATATTCATCATTCCTTCATCATTATTCCACCATTTTCCATCCTCGGTATTGGAAGGCTGTACAATGTAGTCATACCTATATTGGGAAAGCATGGGAGCATTTTTTGGGTAGAAATGGACTGAAGGAGCAAGTTCTCAGGCCCGTGAGTATTCTCCCCAGGTGAGAGAAATGTTGGGAATTGATTCCCAATGTGTCGAGTTACAATTACAGGGCTCTGATACTTCCTATCCAACATATTGTTAAAGCCCTGGAAGGAAAGTGGGGCAGCCGAAGGAGTGCTAAGAAGAGAAGGGGCACACTTCCTGGGGTGGGACAAACATGTGGGGAATGAGGGACTGTAGGTTTTATACCATAGTTGGTACCTTAGTCTGGGTATTTTTAGCTGTAGTTTGACCTTATCTTGACTTATGATACCTTTTCCTTGGTGGATTTTTATCCCCAGCTTGGGGGTGACCCACTGCTATGAGTTATGAGCAGTGCAATATATGGTTGGGAGGAACGTGGAAGGTCTACATGCAGTTGGTGTTTTTACGACAACATATATCTGTTCCTTTAGCAAGTATTACTCTGTTGTGTAATGTCTCTAATTTTTTTAATTGCATTTTGCTGTAATTATTTTTACATGCTGCTTACTGTGCATAATGTATTTGTTTCTATCATTGAATTGTATATGTATGCATGAATTATTGTACATTGTTATTATTCTACATAAATTTGTTCATGTGCAGATCATATTAGTAAATCAAAATGGTATTAGATTTCATAATTTTGATGTGGCATTTCCCAGCAGGGATCTTGGGATGTTACATTCTAACCAGTACACCTATTTTGAAAGTTGCAAATCCATATGAGGATTTTGTTGTGTGCACATATGCATGCAAGGAAGGACTCAGGGGAGTCCTTATACAAAATGGACATGTAATTTTTTATGAGTCCAAAAAATTGAAGGAGCATGGAATAAATTATGGTACACATGACTTAGAGTTGGCAACCATAGTGCAACCTTAATGATGTGGAGGCATCAACTCATGGGCAAGAAATTTGAATTAAGAACAGACCATAATGGTTTGAAATATTTATTTGAACAACCAACACTAAACGCTAGACAAACTAGATGGCTGGAATTTATTAGTGAATATAACTTTGATATCAAGCACATAAAAGGAAAAGAGAACAAGGTGGATGATGCAATCAACAAAAGGGTGCATAAAATGCATGCTACAACCATTAGTATGTACATGACATATTTAAAAGATTGAATTCTAGAGGTTGTAATAACAGTTCAACAATATGTGCAAGTTATATAAAGCTTACAACAAAATGATATACAACATAAATATAAGGATTACAAGCTAGAAGAGGATGGAATACTCTTATTTAGAAATAGGTTTTCTGTTCCCAATTCTCAGGAATTGAGAAATTTAGTTCTAAAGGAGATGCATAATGTGACATATGATGGACATCCAAGATATCATAAAACTATTACAGCTGTAAGAGGCCAATATTTTTGGCCTGGTATGAAGAAATACTTCATTGATTATTTGGCTAGATGCTTGGAATGTCAGAAGGCAAAGGATGAGCATATACATCCAACATGATTGCTTCACCCATTGCCCATTCTTGAGTGGAAATGAGAATTTGTTACTGTTGATTGCATTACCAAATTTCCCACGACAACAAGGAAATGTTATTCCATCATGGTAGGGGTAGAAAAGCTTACAAAGGCTACACATTTCATTCTAGTAAAAGTAAATCATAAGGCAACCAATATTGCAAAAATTTACATGAGATAAATTGCTAGGATACATGGTGTGCCTAAGGTAATAATGTCGGACCGAGATCCCAAGTTCACTTCCAATTTTGGAAGGGGTTGTTTAAGTGATTTGAGACAAATTTGAATTTCAATACAACATATCACCCAGATTCATATGGGAAGACAAAGATAATTAATCAAATAATTGAGGATATGTTGAGAATGTTGGTAATGGACAAACATTCTAGGTGGGAGGACTATATCTATTTAGTTGAGTTTTCCTACAATAATGGTTATGAAGAATCATTGAAGATGATCCCATTTGAAGCATTAGATGAAAAAAAATGCAACAGACTAGTAAGTTGAGTTAACCCAACAGACATAGCCATGATTGGGCCATAATTGTTAAGGGAAATGGAAGAACAAATGGTAAAGATTAGGAAGAATTTGAAATTTGTACAAGATAGGCAAAAGAGTTATGTCGATAAAAGAAGAACAAATAGAAAATTAAAGTGGGAGAGCTTGTGTTTTTAAAGGTTAAATCCAAGAGAATCTCGCTAAAATTGGGTAGTTTACCAAAGTTGGCAGTGAGATATTGTGCGCCTTTTGAGGTCTTAGAAAACATAGGAATAGTTGCATACATTATAGCATTACTTGCATCCATGAGAATGCATAATGTGTTCCATGTGTATTTATTAAAAAAGTATGTACTTGATCCTAATCATGTGATTGATTAGAATGTGATCCAAGTGGAACCAATGTGCATCCTGGACCAGAAATTCAAAGTGCTCAGGAACAAATCCATCAGCTTGGTAAAGGTTCAATAGATCTATTACAGTCCTGAAGATGCTACATGGGAGCACGAGGAAGCTATGCGGGAAGTAGAACCACACTTTTTTGCAAATTTTGAAGAAAACTAAATGTACATTTGTACATAAGAGAATGGAGACTCCATTTTGGCACCTAGATCTCTTAGAGCCACAACTCTGAGATTCCTGTCCAACCAATGTGCGGGTTGAGTGGGAAAGGGAGTTGCTGGTTGGAATTGATGCATGAGGCATTAAGTTGTAGAATTATCAAGTATTCTGATGTAATGTTTTTATATATATGTCAATACATAAACTATATGGTTATGTGCACTGAGGGTAGTGAAAATTATAGGGGGAGGGGAATGTAACATCCGCACTTTTAAACCCCAAACTAGCGATGTATATTGTAAATGTGATGTATGGATGAGAATCAAAATGATATAATATGTAAATGATGTAAATTGACTATAATGAATAAAATGTATCGACAACTGCAGATGGACACGTACATAGATTTGTGGGACAAGTATCCACAAAAGAGGGAAGGTTCCAATGGGGGGAATATTTTACCCATGTCTATTAAACCAAAACCCATTTCTTATTTCTTTCTAAATTATCCTTACCATGAACCTTCCATTAGTTGTTGAGTGTTATAGAGCCCAATCATTGAATTCATGTAAGAGGGTTGGTGTGAGAGTCACTTCCCATAGTTATTGAGAGCATGGGGGTTGAGTACCATCAGCTTGGGGAAGAGTGCAAGTCAAGCAAGCAAGAGAAACAAGGGAAATTCGTATGGGTAGGAGACCATATTTGCGCATTCACTTTTTTGCATAGAGAGTAGTTTTTACTTGGCATTTTTTGCTCATTTTCCTCAAATGTTTTGCTTGATTATTGATCAATGAATCCTTTGGATTGTGCAGGAAAGTGTTCCACCATGCTAGACTGGAAATAATGAGAACACGAGGTTGCTGATGTGGCAGGCTTGAGTGACCAACACATGCTAGATGTGCTGTAGGATTATGGACTTCTAAATTTTTTCAAAAGTCAAAACATGAGGTCCCAAGTGATGCTCTTGGAGATATTGGTCGGGTTCTGGGACCCCAACCGACAACTGTTTTGAGTTTTCCACGAGATATTAACTCTTGAGGTAGAGCATATATACTTCATTATAGGAATATCCTGGTGTGGGGTGTCGGTCATATTGATTGGTGGGAAAGGTGGATCCACTGGCTCCATAGATGAGTACATTATAACACATTTCCATCCTAGGTCACAAAAAAGTAGTAACAAATTGTTGATCAAAGATGTAGTGGATATACCTATCTACATGATCTTATTTAGTATCACTTAGGTAGATATATCTATAGGCTACCACCTGGAATTGAGGGCTCGTGGTGCATTATGCCCTTGAGTTCCTCAACCCTATAGTATTTGACTAGTGCACTAGATTGTTGGCTAACCTAAGGGACTAGCTCACAAAATAGTTTAGTTATGGATCGATCTTAATATCATTATTCTTAGAGAGGATCCTAGGTATGAGCATCCATATCTCAACACCTTTTTTTTGTCCAAGTGAGCCCAAGATGAGGAGATGGATAGATTATATGGCCCATCTCGGTGGAGGTTTACCATTGAACACATTTGGACATGATTTCCTTGACTTGTGGGATGAACAAATCATCGTGATCGATGACTTCCCGTATGTAGGGACTAATTTTGACATGAAATTGAGCTTGTACTACCTCTTGGGGCTCAGTGGCATGACATTAGTAAGACAAATCACCCTGCACTTTTTTTTTAAGTTTTAAATTTTTATAATGTTTTTGGATTTTTTGGAATATATATTTTTTGGTATGCAATGTAGCTAGTCATTTTCTATTGTCATGACATATTTTGGACCAGTTCGATCGGTGGGGATGGCCCTAAAAAATAATATATCTATAGAAGATAAGTAGCCAAAGAAGGGAGAGGACTATGATGAAACAATAGAGAACCTCCCAAAGGTGTAGAGGAACCTTAAGAGACTTACCATGGGAGTCCCTATGATGAGAGTTGAGGTGGTCCCATAGAGGTTATAATGACATGTCATGGGGGTTCCCTACCCATTTGTTAGGATAATGAGGTGTGTATCCAACATGATCATATGCTATCATGAGACTCATGCACCTCAGTATGAATAGATGACATAATCCCCTCTTTTTGTGCTACTGCATATATATCTAGCAAGTCTCGACAATATATAAACTCTATATCACTATGGGTCATGTAGACTGATTTTGTACACTACATATTTTTGGACATGATGATGTATTTGGAAATCTATTTTATATATACAGATGGTTTGGCTATTACTTATGGTTTCAAAATATGTGCTTGGAAATCCATGTTTTATGTACATGCATGCTTGTGTTTTAATGCTTAATTAATGTGACAAATGCCAATCTAGCACATGGTTAGCTAACGAATCAATAATTGTTTTTGAAGTTCTTGGAACCCGATCATAAAAAATATAATCAAAGTGTCTCTCAAGAAGGCACACCCTTAAAAAAATTCTCAGTAATGTAGGATTTATGACCAGATGGACATTTTTCAACTATAATACCACTAACTACAAATCCAAATGTATAACCAACCCATGAATGTTGAGAATGATGGCTTTGAAAAATAACTCGATGAATATTCCACAATGTTTTTGGAGCAGGTGTTAGGGACCTAACCTACCTAACCCCTCAAGTGGGTAGAATAATATATTTCCATGTAATAAAGGTCAATATTAATAAGGTCTAGCAATATGAAGGAATAAGTCAAATGTAAGAAGACCTAATATAAGCTTCCGCTTCTAGAAGGATCTTCCTCTAGATTGTTCTTTTGGATACATAGATTTAGTATAAATAGGAATAGAGGGTATGATAAGTTTTGTCTTGGATATTATTGTAATAGAGCTATGATCTACTGGAGGTTTCCCCCTCGAAGAGGCAAGTGAACATTGCTCTTAGTAATCAAAGTGCGCTCTGGTGTTATTCTGGTATTATTTTGGTATTATTGTGATGTTGTTATGGTTATATCATTGTTTATCTGCCATTTCTAGCTATTTATTTATGTTATGCATACTATTTTATATCTGGAATATTACAAGTGGTATCAGAGCACCTTCCTCGGTAGAAAATTGTGGGTTAAATTTTTTTCCAGGGTAGAGATGTATTCCAACGTCTTTAAGCTACATAGATATATTCTTACACGCATAAACCAATGGTTGGGGATTCATACATGTAGGAAATACAAGTGGTACTTAAGCGCACATCTATTGGCCACCCTTGTAACCCCTGTTGGTACCCCTTCGAGTGGTAGCGCATCATAAAACACCTGTATACAGATCAACCTAGATCTCCTAAAGCCCTCCATAGATAAATCGATCGGCCGCCTGACTGCTATAGTGCCACCGAGAAAAACACTCGGGAAGATACTCTCTAGTACTTAGGTAGTTGGGTAGTACGACTAAGGGTACGATATAGCCTCCTTAGTTGGTTCCCTGAGATATTGGGCCAAGTACTACTATTGGACCCCGTACGTATATCAAAGAGTTATAGCACATGGAAAACCCTTATCTGTAGAACCCTTGAATACCCTAACCCTTGGGATGGAAAAAAAAATAGAACCAACAAGATCTATTGTCGTGCTACAATGTCTTCTGCATTCTAGTTGCAAAATTACTACACATTTCTTCCTGTTAAGAATTTGGGCATTTCATCACTGCAGTATTCTTTAGGCCTGAGTATAACTCCGCAAGAGTAAAAAACAAAAGAGTATAGTGGTCCCGCCGACACACTTATTTGGGACATATTCCATTGCATTCCCCTTTTCTCTCCGATCGCAGTCATACCCTTCATTTTTAATCCTTTTTGTTTCAGTGGACCCGACCCCTTCCCAGTTTCCCTATTTTGCCTCTTATTCCATTATATTTCCCTTCAAGCACTGATCGTCGTGGTACCGATCACTTCTAAGTATTTGTTTTGTGGTCCCACCCACCCATATTTTTTTTCCTTACTCACACTTCCCCTCTCCAAATGGCCACCACTCGCAACCAAGAACTCCAAACTTTCGTCAATAAAGCCCATGTCTCCATCGAACATCTCACATCTCAGATGGATTCTACCAATTCTCGAATTGACAAATTAGAGAAAAAATTTAATAACATCAAAGCCAACCTCATAACCCAATTGACCTCCCTCCAGTCTGCTGTCAATCAATTGTTGAACTTCCCTATGGGTCCTTCCTCATTAGAACAACCCTTTGTTGTTGATTCCTCTCAGTCTCCACATTTTCACTCCAAATCCTTTCATCGTGAACGCTGTCTTCCCCGCGTAGAGGTCAATAAATTTGATGGCTCTGATCCTACAGGTTGGGTCACTCAAATGGAGCATTATTTTTCTCTGCATGGTATTATTGACGAGTTGGCCAAACTTCACTATGCTGTCCTCTATCTAGATCTTGAATGCTGGCAATGGTGAAAAAATTCACGTCAGGGGTATATTTCCTGGACCCAGTTTGTTGTTGAGCTCTATGCCCGCTTTCATACTGATACCCACTATCTTAGTCCTTTGACCAAGTTGAAACAATCAAGAACAATGGAAGACTTCATCACCGCTTTTAAGCATTTGGCCTTTCGAACATAGGGCATGTTCGATGCGTTCTTCCATGAACGCTTTATAAGTGGTCTCAAGGATGAAATATGATCCCATGTTCTCACGTCCCTCCCTCCAACTTGGTTGGAAGATACTCAACATGCTAAAGAGGCTCAACATGTTGTTTTTTCCCAGAACAAAAAAACCCCTTTTGTTCCTTGCCCTCAACCTGTTAATCCTAACCCCCTTGTCACTCCCCTCAAGGTCTAGAAACTAACTATGGATGAAATGGATGAACACCAATTGAAGGGTATTTTCTATAATTGTGATTAAACATTTTTTTTGGGGCACAAGTGTAAGGAACCAAAACTATTTATGGTCATTTTCGAAGATGTTCCTGAAGAGGATGTGATAGTTCCCCTTGTTGAAGAACCCTCCATTCCCGATGCCACCCAGGAGCATGCTGACCCACTTGAAGTTGACCCACTTATTTCCTTGCATGCCCTCACTGTCTTATCGCCCCCATAAACGCTCAAGCTCATTGGCTACATTAATCACAGGAAGGTCATCATTCTTGTTGACAATGGTAGCACTCACAATTTTATTCATCGTCGCATTGACCAGGAAACCAATTTCTATATTCGTGTTGTCAATAATTTTCAAATCATGATAGCCAATGGTGGGTCCATGAAATGTGGTGGGCATTGTGAAAATGTCTCTCTTCAAATTGGACATTGCCAACTGAAATATCATATGTTTTCCATTGACATGGGAGATTGTGACATTGTGCTAGGTGTTGAATGGTTACACACTTTGGGTCCCATTCTTATGGATTTTAAGGCATTAACTATGCAATTCCAACATGAAGGACAAAGCTATCAATTCCAAGGTCTCACAGCTAGTTCTCCTGAGATCATTAGTTCCCATCATATGGAAAATATCCTCAAGAAAGGCCACTCTAGTATCATTGCTCAACTCCATTCTATTCAAGCCGTGGAGACACCCTCTATGCATCCTGACCTCCAAGCTATCCTTTCCAAACATCAAGCTATGTTTTCCACCCCTCAGGGACTTCCTCCTTCTCTTGGTGTTCATGATCATTCCATTCCCCTTGTTCCAGGCATTCTTCCTCCCAATGTTCTCCCTTATTGTCACCCCTTTTCCCAAAAGAAGAAAATTGAGAATATAGTGCAATAATTGCTCCAAGCAAGTGTTATCTGCCCCAGTACCAGCCCTTATTCTTCCCCCGTGGTCATGGTACTTAAGAAAGAAGGTACTTGGCACATGTGTCTCAACTTTCGTACCCTCAATAAGCTCACCATCAAGGACAAGTTCCCCATTCCTGTCATTGATGATCTCTTGGATGAGCTGACTGGTGCTCAGTACTTCACTAAACTTGATCTGTGTTCTTTTTACCACCAGATATGTATGAAAGAAGATGACATAGCCAAGACTGCCTTTCGAACTCACAAGGGTCACTATGAGTTTTTGGTCATGCCCTTTGGCCTATGTAATGCCCCCTTCACCTTCCAAAGCCTCATGAATCATGTCTTCCATCCTTTTCTTTGTCATTTTGTCTTAGTTTTCTTTGATGATATTCTCATCTATAGTAAAACTTCACAATATCATCTTTCCCATGTGGATCAAATTCTCCATCTACTCTGACAACACCAACTTTTCCTCAAATGCTCTAAATGTGCCTTTGGAGCTTCAGAAGTAGAGTACTTGGGTCATATTTTTGGAAAGGCTAGTGTCCGGGTGGATCCTAAAAAGATTGAAGCAATGGAGGATTGGACTCGCCCCAAGACTATCAAAAGATTGTGTGTTTTTTTGGGTTTAACCGACTATTATCGCAAGTTTGTTTGGAATTATGGGAATATTGTGACCCCTCTCATTGCTCTCCTTAAAAATAATTCTTTCACTTGGAATCTTGCAGGGGATCCAGATTTTCAAGCTTTGAAGGCAACTATGTGTACTACTTTCGTCTTGGCCCTTCCTGATTTAACAAAAACCTTTGTCCTCAAATGTGATGCCTCAGGTAGAGGAATTGGAGATGTACTTATGCAAGAAGGAAGACCTTTGGCCTTTACTAGAAAACAATTTTTCGAACGCCATTTGGGACAATTAATCTATGAAAATGAAATGTTGGCTATTCTACACGTAGTGGATCTCTAATGCCCTTATCTCTTGGGGAAACACTTACAAATTAAGACAGATCATCAAAGCCTCAAGTATTTTTTGGAGCAATGACCTTCCTCCCCAGAGAAACAAAAATGGTTAACTAAGATATTTGGTTATGATTATGAGATCATTTATAAGAAAGGAAAAGAAAATGTGGTTGCTGACGCTCTTTCTCGAATATAAGAAGAAGAAGGGTCCCTTTTTTCCCTCACCTTCATTGTACTAGATTGGCTCCAAGTTGTGCACCAAGAATGGATACATGATCCTAAAATATCACATATGATCCACCAATTGAAAGATAACTCTCCAGTATCCCAAGGGTACTCTTGGCACAACGATGAACTTCACTACAAAGGCCATTTGTATTTAAGTAAACAATCACAACTTAAATCCATGGTGCTTTCTAAGCTTCATGCTACTCCCACAACTAGGCATTCAGGGTTTACCAAAACCTATGACCAGGTCAAACATTCTTTTTTTTTTGGGATGGTATGAAAAAGGACGTTTTCACTTTTGTAGCACAATGTGATGTTTGTCAACGCAACAAAGGTGAAACCATCAAACCTCCTATCACACTCAAACCGCTTCCGATTCCACCTGCTATTTGGAGGGACATCTCTATGGATTTTAATGTGGGATTACCTAAATCAAGAAATAATTCCGTCATCATTGTGGTTGTGGATCGTGTTTCCAAGTATGCTCATTTTTGTGCTGTTCAACACCCATTTACAAAATCAAATCTTGCTCAAATTTTCATGGATCGTATCTTTAAACTTCATGGCATGCCTCATTCTATTATTTCTAATTGAGATCCAACTTTCACCAGCAATTTTTTCCAAGAAATGTTTAGAATCCAGGGCATCCAATTGCATCTCAACACCGCTTATCATCCCTATATTGATGGTCAAACTGAAGTAATCAATAAGTGTTTGGAGACTTATTTGAGGTGTTTTTCCTCTGAAAGGAAAAATCAATGGGCTCAATGGTTACCATTAGCTGAATGGTGGTATAACACTTCTTACCATACAACTACTCGCATGACTCCTTTTGAAGAAGTATATGGCCAAAAGCCACCTTCATTTCTCTCCTACATGGCAGGTCTATCGAAGGTCCAGGTGGTTGACCAAACACTACAGTTCACAAAGCTATTCTCCGTACCCTAAAAGATAATTTGGTGATGGCTCATAATTGTAGAAATTTCGATACCCAAATGAGTATTCCTGTGATTCTCCTGATCTAACAAGTTCCGCTATTGTTAAATACAAAATCGCTTCTACTATTACTTTTGCGGAAGCAATTAAACCACGATCACAACCACAATGCACAAAGTGAAATATCAATAACACACAACACAGAAGTTTTACCGGGAAAGCGTAAAGATAAA
>SNQJ01S0180534.1:0-19386 GCA_010110895.2 Picea sitchensis | reverse complement strand
TTTGACTTTACATCAGTAAGGAGAGGCTTAAAGGAGAAGGTAAAAAATTGAAACCAATTCGATATGGTCCTTTCAAGATTATTGACAAGATTGGTAACAATGCCTTTCGTTTAGATTTGCCTCCTTATATGCGAATGTATGCAATTGTTAATGTTGAGAATTTGAAATTGTATGATCCTCCTTTGATTGATGATCAAGGAGAGCATGTTCATATTCCTTCTATAGATAATTTTTCCCCAGAATATCTTACAGAACTGCATGAAGACACCATCCTTGACAGGAGAATGTGAACTTCAAAAAGAGGAAATGTGGAGTATCTTCGAGTTGGTCTTAAAGGTACAAATCCAAGCAAAGCCAAGTGGATTGAGGTTGCAAAGGTGAGGGATCTATACCCTCATCTTCAAATAGACTGAAAATAGTCTTTTGGAGGTCCAAAAGCTTTCCAATGGGGAGGTATGATCCAGGGGATTAAATTTTGCTCAAAAATTCAAAGTTCTCATAATCGCTTCAAATTTAACAAGAGCATAGGCCTCGTCATTACAAACCCAATGCAACTCATTTGGGTTCAAATGGACGTCAGGAGCGAGAGATATCGCATTCTATTCAAAATGACAAACAGGCAAAAAAAGGATGTTGACTGTACAATCTGTACCGACACTGACGTGGCAGTTCGTATGACACGTGGCAGGCCGTACAACACATGGCAAGCAACTATTGGGACAATTGGCATGTGACATGGCTTGTTTGCAGCGAATGGGATGGCGACATGTGGCCCAATCAATGGCTGCCACGTGTCACATGTTTATTGGTTTAAAATCCTTGCACTTGGCAGGAGTTGACCCCATGACCTCTGGGCAGGGTAAAGCCTTGGGAAAGGCCGCCCAACTGGCACACCCGCATGTGTTACTTAACATATGTATGCGTTTTAATATATTTGAATTTGCAAATATGTGAATTGGGGTGCGAACCGGGCTGGGGCTAAGCCCCGGTCCACGATTATATATATGCATTGCTTGTGACCAATGCTATGGGTGGTTAAACCCACTGTAATATATATATGTGTTGTAACCGTTTTGATATGCGCGTGGTTTAACATATAACATGTGACCATTTTGTATGCGCGCGGTTTAATCCTACGGTTTTGCATATGGTTTGAACTTTAGCCCTGTTTTGTATTGCGCGTGGTCATGTGGTGACCATGTGCCCACGGGCCTTGGTAGTTAAAGGCCAGTGCGTAACCGTTCGACAGTTTGTACTGGTTGTGCGGTTGCGCCTGGTGCTAAGTTTTAACACTTAAATATGCGTGTGGGCTAGGTTGAGCCAAGGGGGGTGCGATTTGTAGATGCAGAGACAGCAAGTTTGAAGGGGGACTTCCAGGAAGCCTATCTTCTTCAATTTTTTGCCAAACGAGGTGCCGAAAAAGCCCATCTAGGGGTTTTTGGACGTTCTGAAGCCATTGGAGCAGTCTATTTGGAATTTTGAGCATTGTAAAGCACATTTTGAGCACTTTGAGGAAATAATACAAATGATCCATTGGAAGCTAGACCAGGAGATGTAGCCCAAGAGAGGGGCGAACTCCTTTATCATTTGTTGTGTTATGTGTTTTTTGTTCACTGTTATTGTTGTTGTTTATATGCATCTTAAATGAGTAAATCCTATTAAAGTTGTGTTGCAAAGTTGATCCATTTTCATTTTAACACATAAATTTTACATGCAAATAATTTCAAGAATACAAGTCTTCTTCATTTTTAGATCAACAATCGTTATTGACAAAACCACTTTGTAGTCTATTATGACCTGCTTGCAAGTTTTGCAAGCAAGAGTAACATTGTTACCAACTCAGACTCATCTTCTTCATGACACACTTGAGCTAAAGAATATTCGACAACATTCTGAACTAATCCATGTTCAGAAACCTCTTTTCGAAGACGACGAAGATGATGATGCCAATTCAGACCAAGAGCCAACACAAAAATAACTCAGTGAGGCAACCCCACATTAAAGTACAAATGACGCTTAACTTTCTCTTTCCAAGTGGATCATCAAACCTTGGGAAGAAATCATAAATAACAAACACAAAATTGATACCAGATATGAAAAGGTTGTCACCTTTCATAATCAAAATTACACCAAACAAATCTAGTTCCAGAGTGTTGGACTGCTCCAAGACATTTTGTATTCACCTACTCCAATTCAAGAGCAGATTTAAATATGCCAACATTGTTAACAAGTTGTGCACATGGAATATTAGTGCTTCGATCTTCATCCTTGTGAGCATTGTGGAAAACACAATCATCCTTCAGATAGGTGTTTCAAACACAAAACAACAACAAGAGTAAAGAACCACTATGGGTGGATGACTTCTTGGCAATGGTCATCAATAGTCAAGAAGATATGTTAGTCATACCAAACAATTCACTTTGAGTATTAGAACATATTGTAGTGGAAACATTTTCATCTTCTCACCTTGTCCCTGACAAGGGGGAACAACATCAATGATTAACAGTCAGGCTTCCAATTTCAAAGTCCTATCATTCAAGCAACAACAATCCAGCATGATTGATTTGTGTTTTTCCCTTAAACCTCCACTTGGTAGTATACGTTCAACTTCTTCTGCATCATAGTTTATGGTCATCTTTAAACCAACATTCGAGAGAACTTCCAATTAGTAGAAGACACCAGCTTCAAACTTCTAGCTAACTTAGGAAATGTTTCAGGAACCATTGAGCCTAGAGTAGGTTCCAGAGTTTGTGGTCATCCTTAAACCACCAAATTGGTTTGTGGTCTTCCTTAAACCACCATCATCATTCAGTTTGTGGTCATCCCAAAACCCCTAGATTCAGAGAACACATTTAGACAATGGGAGTTGCAAACTTGGACATTTCAGCTGACCACTTTCATATATCATCTCTCACCTTAGACTCATATACACCCCTTTGGATTTAAGGGTGGGAATGTTGGAAACATAATCCTTTATGGTTACCACTTGATGAAATATGACGCGTCAAGTGATAGTAATAGTCAGCAGAAGTCCAAGAGACCTTGGATGATGAATCCAAAGGTCACATCATGTATATATGTATATCATATGATTAATAAAAAGTGCATTAAACACTTATCTAAATAGTGTTTCCAATAGACACAAATTAAATTAGAAGCAATGCAAATTCAATCCATCTTGAACAGAATAGAGAAATAGAGAACTCACCTTCAGCATACTTTCCATTCACCTCCTATTTCAAATCAGAATATTTAGAGAAATAAGTACACAAACCTACAAAATGTTCAATCTTGTTTAGCAGAAGAAAAGTCGTCATAAACGCACTGCCCAGTTCTCCACAAAGAGAAGTCCAAGTGATCCAGATATTGGATTCACCATCCTTCTGCAAGGTTTGTATAAAAGAGACGTGAATATTGTTGCACCACCCACCCACCACACAAATTAGGTTTACAACTTATCCTGTAATTTTTCTTTTTTGGTTGCAAATAAATTAAGGAAATTGTGCATTCTCTATCAGGGTCATCCTAAGTGTGTGTAACATTAGCAATATCAAATGTAGACATTGCATTGCAATATGCGAGATTCATTTCTAAGTTTAGAAGCTTAGATGTATATATGGAATTCACATAAACTAGTAGTAAAGAAATATCAAAGTTTTCTCTGTGAATTCAATTTTCATACCTATAGGTTAAAAGAGAAGAAATTACTACAGTAGAAATTAATATAATGGAGTATATCAATCATTGTAGTGTTTGCTTAAAACTTGAACTTGGAATTCTCTTCGATATCAATCACGAGGTTTTCGGTTTTCCACTCTTGTTGCTTGCTCATGCATGTCCTTCTAAAAATGTTCATACAAAACTTGTGCAAGTATAAATCAATGTATTGGGATGCTGGTATAGTTTATGGATCAGGAGATAGATACAAAGTAACAGCATTGTGCAAGTTACCACCGTGAAGAAGCTTGTGCAGAGGACAGATTGTAGTGGTGTGAAGAGGGAAAATCACCACCCTGAAGAAGCTTGTGCAGAGGACAGATTGGAGTAGTGTGAAGAGGGAAAATCACCACCCTGAAGAAGCTTGTGCAGAGGACGGAGTGGTGTGAAGAGGATAGATCACTACCCTGAAGAAGCTTGTGTAGAGGACAGGTCAGAGTGGTTTTCAGAGGACATATCAAAAGTGTCAGAGCTTTCAAACTTGCCAGTGTTTTAATTTATAAGTGAAAATTAGTTTTATTATTCCACAAATAAGGAAAAAAATTGGCATACATTAGGCTAAATTATGCCACGTCACGCCTGAGCCAATAGAAAATTAAATATAAAAAATAAAAATAAAATGATTTTTTTTTTTAAGTCCAATTAATACAAGGTTCATTAGGATATCCAAAGAAAATAATAGGAAGGCTCCAAAAAGAACCAATAATGTAGCAGAACGCATCAGGTAATAGGACAGTTGACTGCAAGGTGAAAGTTAGAGTCCGGAATAACTAGAAGTTGCTCATCTTTTAGCCTCTTAGGATGTGTCCAAAAAGATACTATGTGAATATGCCATGGTAATAGGACAGTTGACTGCAAGGTGAAATCTAGAGTTCGTGGCAGAAGGAAAGGACTAACTAGAAGTTGCTCATCTTTTAGCCTCTTAGCATGTGTCCAAAAAGATAATGTGTCCAAAAAGATACTATGTGAATATGCCATGCCAAAATGGTAGAATCCAAAACATAATAATTACAATGGAAAATTCACATAGTATATATAAGAGATTCCCTATAAGATGCATCATAATTTTTTCAAATAGATTTAACTAGGTTAACAAAACCTTCAATCTAGATCCTTGCAAAATTGAACCTAGAGTGGCTTGAAATCTTGTTATCCCATTAAAAAATTGAAGGGAAAATATAAAGTGGTCTAAATCCCCTTTTGTTTCCACCCAAGATCTAATTCTAGCATGATCTGACATGAGAAAATGAGAAACCATAAATCTATCAAGTATCTTTGCCACTCCAGAATCTTCAATCCTCAACTTCCTCCATGTAGGGACCATTTTAATAAGCTCAATGTTTATCAATCCAACCTCCTCCATTTTGGACATAAATATATCAACCCAACCTCCTCCATTTTGGACATAAAGAAATCAACTAGAGGATCAACTGTGACAGCATTGCCCCAAAGGATAAAATTCAAATCCCCTTCTAAAATGTATTTCTTCTAATTGAACATATAATGGGCTAGTAATCCCTCCAAAAAGATTCTTTATTATCATATAGTCTATAAATATTAATAACACAAAAAGATTCCCCCATATCCTACAAGATGAACTTTACTCTCACACTTGAACCAAAAAATACAGAAATTAATAACCTAAAGGATATCTTCTTCCAACCAATAAGTAGACCTCCTAACCTACCCTCAAAATCAACACATAAAAATCTCGAATTCGTTAGAAAAAATGGCAAATCTCCCAATATCTTGGCCCTACCACCATGGTTTCTTGTATTAAATTAATCTTTAGCTTATGAAGATCCAACAATCTCTTTAGGGCTATTATTTTGGAAGGGATGCCCAAGTTTTTGCATATGTGTCGTATCCTTTGTAGGTAGAATTAATCAAATCCTAGTGGGGGTTTGGGGGAGTAATACCCTAGGAACTTTTTTTCATTTGTTATGTGTTAGTTCAACCAATGGTTTTGACCTATTGTAATCTAATTGTGATTAAGGGATTAGGGTTGTAATCTAATTTGGGTTAACAAATTAGGGTTGATTGAAGCTAAATAATACCTAAATATTGTAAGGCGAGCGATTGAGTTGATATAATGAAATAGAGAGAGGATGTGACCTCAGTTAGGTTGGTTTTCCTAATTAAGGTTTTCCAAGGTAAATCTTGTGTATAATATGTGAATGTGCCATTGTAATTATTATGTTTTAGATTCTGATACTATTGCTTTCCTTACATGGGTTTATCAAACTCTTCATTTGGTATCAAAGAAATGTTATCAGATTTAGTGGGATGCCTTTGTTACCAAGGTTTAGCTCATTTCATGAAGAGAAAGGGTATCTTCGGTTTTCAATAAACCAATTATTGAGTGAGAGCTTTGCACGATGAATATTGTGTGAAGAAAAATGAAAAACAATTCAGGAATAAACATAGAGAAATTTAACAGCCATACTTTGCATTATGGAAGCTAAAGATGGGAGATCTTCTTTTAGATAGAGAATAATGAGGTATTATAGATCCAAGTGCAAAACCTACTAGTATGGGGAAGAATACTGGGATAATTTGGAGCACAAGGTGAGGAGTATGATCTGATCTTTCCTCTTAGATTTGGTGTTGTTCAGTGTCTCCGGAGAAGACAATGCTAAGAAGTTGTGGGATAAGTTAGAATCTTTGTATTAGTCAAAGTCCCTAGTAAGAAAAATGTTTCTTCAAAAGAAGCTATATCATCTTTTGGAGGGATGTTGACGACTCCATGACATAACATATAAATTCCTTTAATATTGTGGTAAGTTAGCTTGTCTTTATTGATATTAATATGGAGGAAGAATATTAGTGTATTACCCTATTATATTCTTAGCTAGACTCTTGGGATAATCTAGTTGTAGCCATTGTTGTACTACTCAATCTACATTAAAGTTTGAGGATGTAGTTCCATTCTTGTTTTTAGAAGAAATAAGGTGAAATTTGTGGAGGTTGTGGCCAATGATGTCTTATCTGTGAGAGATCATACCCAAGATAGAAATAAAATAAGTCTTCAGAGGGAGAATTTAAATCTAGAGGTAGATCTAAATCTCCAAGACTATCTACATGGAAATGTTGGAAATGCAATAAAGATGGGGATTACAAAAAAATTTGAAAATCTAAAAATTTTGATAAAAGCAAGGGATTTGATAATTCCCCTTTCACATAAATGAAATCTTCCATAGAAGGAGGAGGTGATATTTACTTGGCATCTACAAGTACACATTCACCTCATTATGTATGGAAAATTAACTTGGGTGCTTCATTTCACATGACTCGTCACAAGGACTGGTATTGTGAATATGAAAAGTACAATGGAGGTGATGTTTTCCTAGGAGACGACTTGGTAGACAAATCATATGACATGGAAGGGTCAATCTATTTCTCAAATATGAAAGGATTGTAACTTTCCCTATATTTCTACACATTATAGAGTTATCCATAAACCTAATAGCCATAAGTAAGATGAGTGATGCAAGCATGAAAAATATATTTGAAAGGGAAACTTGGAAGATGGTTTGAGGAGCCATGATGTTATTGAGGGGAGTTAAGATCATAACTCTATACAAGTTGTTGGGAAGCACTGGTATTGAGGGGTGTAACAATTCAATTGTTCTTGAGAGTAGAAATGAAGAATATATGACCCCTATTGTCCCTAGAGAGAAGTCAATTCTATGGAATCAAACACTAAGACATATTGGAGAGAAGGGTATTTGAGCATTACATGGTAAAGGTATGGTTGGAGGTATGTATAATTGTTCATTAGATTTTTATTTCTATGAACATTGTATATATTGTAAACATAATCAGGTAATATTCCCATCTAGTGCTATAAGAGGAAAATGAATCTTGGAGTCGATACACAATGATGTGTTTGGACTTGTGTGTGATCCATCATTTTCCAAATCTATATACTATGTTTTGTTAAAATATTGTGTAACTGCAAAGAATATTTGTATCCCCTTTTGTGGATAAATTAAAAGATAAAATATATTTATTATTGATTAGATCAATCCCCTTTTGTGGATTGATCATGTCGGGCATTGTAATTGACCAAATCCCCTTTTGCGGATTGGTGTACCAGAACCAAAGGAAGAAGAGCAAAAGACCAAGAATAGGAAAAGGGAAAAGAAAGCATCAAGCACATGTGGCAAAGGAAGAGGAATCTCCTCCCTCAAACAAAGCTTTAGTAGAAATTGAGAATTATGTACTTTAGGTTGAAGATAGTTTATTTGAAGAAAGATAGCAAATGGTGGAGTCTGTGGAGCCTCCCTACACAAAAACAAAAGATTTATGAAGGAAGTATCAAAGAAGAGGATGAAGAAAGAGATAAAATATTATTTCAGGTATGATCACTCATGAGAGTGACAAAGGTATGTGTTCATCTATGATAGTAAGGGAAAAATTGGTAATTTCATAGCTAGAGTGAAAAAGAGTTCAAAAGTCTTATTCATGATTAGGGTTTCAAAAGTGTACATGGTTGAACAAGTTTTGATTAAGAAAATACGTGTACTACTCTGATAGAAATCATGATATAGTTTTATTTGATTACTTCTTATTGTTCCTGACTGATTGGCTAAGTGACAAATATCATAAAGCATGTTGTAAGTAAGTTTACAGGTCTCGGAAGAAAGAACTTATGCCTTGACTTGCAAAAGTTAGACAGCATGAGAAGGACTTATGATATGGTGGCATTCAATAAAGACGAGACAATATCCGGTATTTATATAAGAGCAGGAGGCTCCTAAAGATGCAGAACATAAATGTTCAAGATGAAGAGAAAGATGGATACTCGGATATAGTTGATGAGATGCAGGTAACAACAGGTTGATCTGGTATGAAGTCATAAAGAAAGAAATGTTCGAACTCAAGAAGGCAGCCAGGATATTACAAAAGAAAACTTCAAGGATGATGATTATAAGCTCTTAGTTTGGTGCAAGAGGGAGCTATGTCTCCGAATTCGAAATGGAGGATCGTGATTTGGTGCAATTAGGAAAGCAAATGGATGGTGCCCAGATATTTTGATCAAGATGAAAGTTATCCAGTAGATGGACGGTTCCCAACAGATGGGTAGCATGGTATTATACCATGGAAAGATTTTGGACCACAAGAGATTTTTTTCGGATCCCATAGCTAGACCTTCGTAGATAAGGAATGAGAAATCTCATAGGTAGACCTTCATAGAGAAGATACCTTCATAGAGAAAGAAAAGAGAAGAGACCTTCGTAGAGAAGGAAGAGACCTTCATAGAGAAGGGGAATGAGAAATTTGCCAAGGATGGCCTATGTCCAAGTGTTGAGTTTTGGATACTCTAGGGACATGCTAGAATACCCTCGTAGAGAGGGGTGTGACCACCCTCGTAGAGATGAGTGTGGATGTTTCTCCAAGGGGAAGCGGGTAGATACTCTCCTCTAGCCAAGGATTGAGTAGCTTGGAACACAAACCTTGACCTTGTGGAATGGTTAGTTGTCTCTTGAGCTTTGTGTCGTGATCCTGCGTGGATCATGGAAAGGGAGTCTAGTCTTTCCCAGGCTAGCATCTTAGCTTCTCAAGTTCATGTGGGATGACTAGGAGTGAAGCTATGGTAGTAGTCCTCCCCAGTGGATGGGTGAGATATATGACTACAAGAGAAGGGAGAACATAATGACACTCTAGGGACATGCTAGAATAAACTCATAGAAAGGAGTGTGACCACCCTCATAGAGAGAGCGGATGCTTCCATGGGAAGTGGTAGATACTCTCTAGCTAAGGATTGAGAAGCTGGAACACAAACCTTGACCTTGTGGAATGGTTAGTTGTCTCTGAGCTTTGTGGGTCAGATCCCGTGATCATGGAAAGGGAGTCTAGTCTTCTCCAGGCTAACATCTTAGCTTCTCAAGTCCATGTGGGATGACTAGGAGTGAAAATATGGTAGTAGTTCTCCCCAGTGGATGGGTGAGATATATGACTACAAGAGAAGGGAGAATATAAAAGGAATGGAAAACCTCATAGAATATTCCGTGGAAGATAAGACATCTTCTGTGAAGATAAGATATCTTCTGTGTGAGATAAGATATTTTATGTGTGAAAAAAAGAAAGAGTATCTTATGCGCAAAGACAAAGAGAACAAAACTTCCAATGATTTATATAGATATGTCGGGCCGCTGATTAGTGATCATGACCAAGTGGATTATATTGATGCCTCTATGTTATCTAGTTGATGTTGTAACCCCGCTGATGATGTTACCCATTTGATGATAGCGTTTCCATTTGATGATGTTATCCAGCTGATGATGACATCCGCTAATTCGTCAAAAGATAAAGAATATCCTTCTTGTTAAGAGGGAGTGCCAAAATATTGTGTAACTGCAAAAAGCAATATTCTTTATCCCCTTGTGGATAAAGTAAAGATAAAATATATTTGTTGAGTTGATTAGATCAATCCCCTTTGTGGGTTGATCATGTCAAGTTGTAATTGACCAAATCCTTTATGGATTACTGTCCCAATTGTAATATGCAAAGTAAGAAGTTGGCCCCTCAGGGTAAATTAAAGTGGTTCAGAATCCACCCAAAAAGACAAGTCACCCCTTAGAAGAGACATCCTTTCAACACTGGCTACATAAATAAAGGAAGCCAAACCACTCATGTTCACTCACCTACCAATTATCTAGTGCTATTGATGTTACCACCAAAATTGTTGGAAGAAGGAAGAGAGAGAAGCACATTTTGGTGAGCATATTCTCTAGTGTTTGGCTTATTGTCTCAGCATTGTATTGGCTATCTATATTAAGGAAGTTTTGTTGGGTTTTCTTCCCCATGAGGATTCCCCAGGATAAATGCTATCTATTTCCCATTATCTCTCAATGATCCTATCTATGTTATTGTTATCTAGTAAATTGAAAGGTAACCTAATAATAGCTTAAACTTTAACATGTTTCACTCATAGATGATTTCTCAAGGAACACATGGATCTATTTTCTACTTCCTCTGAAAGAAATCTGAGGTTTTCAGTAAATTTAAAGAGTTTAAGGCTAGATAGATAATGGAGAAGAAAATAAATGTATTGAGGATAGATAATGGTGGAGAGTTACATGGAAATGATTTCAAGGAATTTTCTAAGAATTGTGGAATAGAAAGGTAAAATATTACTCCATATACACCTCAACATAATGGAGTTACAGAAAGAATGAAAAAGAAATTGATGGAAAAGGAAAGAAGTATGCTTAGTGGTGTAGGGTTAGCATAGGAATTCTAGGAAAAGGAAATGAATATCGCATATTACTTATAAATTGATCATCCAAATCAACAATTGATAAAACTCTACATGAGGCATGGACTAGTAAAAAAACCCTTTCTTAAGCATCTCATATTTTTTGGTTTTGTTGTTTATTTGCATGTTCCAAGCGGGAATAGGAGTAAGCTAGATAATGATGCTAAAAATGTATCTTTATTGGTTATAAATATGCTATAAAATGTTATAAACTTTGCAGCCCGGTGACAAAGAAAATTGTTAATAGTCGGGATGTTGTATTTAGAGAGGTTAAAATTATTCCCAAATAGAGATTCCAACCAAGGGAGGAGGAACCATAGACAAAAGAGTTTGAGTTGGAGGATGAAGAATCTAACTCAATAGAAGAATATGAACCAAAAGAGGAAGAACCTTCTACTCCAGTCTTGAGGAGATTGGTTTGGGAAAGAAGGAAACCATAAAGTCATACCCCACTTGATTTCATTTCAGTTGTGTTCTATCTATTATTGATGATGATCCTATAATTGTTAAGGAGGCAATGGATTTAGAGGATAGTTAACTCTAGAAGAAGGCCATGGTTGAAGAAATATATTCCTTGGATAAAAATGAGGCTTGGGATCTAATCAAGTTGTCCATTGGAAGAAAACCTATTGATTGCAAATGGGTGTTCAAGAAGAAATTTATTGCAGAAGGAAAAATAAAGAAGTACAAGGTGTGTGTCAAAACCAGGGAAGGAACATTGGACAACTATAAATAAGGTATGCATAAATTTGAATGGCAATTTGAATTATGCAATTCACTACCAAGGAAGAATGAGACCTTACAAAGAGATGACTATATAAGGTTTCATTGATGCAAAGGTTTCATTGATGCAGCCTATTTTAGATATCTTGACTACATAAGATCTACAAGCGACTATGTCCCTAACCTCTTTGGTGGAGCAATTAGTTGGATGAGCAAGAGGTGGGCCATAGCTGCATTGTCAACTATAGAAGTTGAGTACATGACAACCACTCATGGAAGTATGGAAGTTGTATAGTTTCAAATGTTGTGTTCAAGTATCCATTTTGTTCATAAACAAGTGAGGATAGGTTGTGATAGCTCAAGTGCAATTTTTTTGGCAAAGAACCTTGATTATCATTCTAGGATAAATACCATTTTGTTGAAGACATAGTTGACCACAACAAAGCATTTTTGGGGAAAGGTTGATACCTTAAAGAATGTTATAGATTCACTAATGAATTATGCTAGTATTGAAAAGTTCACTTAGCCTAGAGAAACAATGGGAATTGCTACCCTTAGCAGTTGATTATATGAATGTCTCCCCCCATGCCCCATTTTTGCAAAGTATTCAACAAGTGAAATAATGTTGGGTATGTGTTGCATCCTTTGCAGGATGACTTAGTCACATCTTGACCAAGGTTTTCCCCTCCCTCCCCTGCAAAACCCATTGTAGTTGGAGGGCATGTGGGGCCAGTAGGGCCCCAAAGAAAAACAATCTGCCCATTATGTGTTATTTTGGCCAATGGTTTCAACCCATTGTAATCCAATCTCAACTAATGGATTAGGGTTTTAATCTAATCCAAGTTGACAGATTAGGTTTGATTAAAGTTTCATAATACCTAAATATTTGCATGGTGAGAGAGGGTATGGCTCTTAGTTAAGATGGTTTTTCTAGTTAAGGATTTCCAAGGTAAATCTTGTGTATATTATGTGAATGTTCCATTATTATCATTATGTTTTAGATTCTATTAGTATTAATTTGCTTGCATGGGTTTATCAAACTCTTCACAATCCCCTAATATTGAAGGACATAATAATCATGGATCAAGGGCATGACCTACTCTAAGGTCCCCTTCTAATGGCTTATGCTTCCCTTGATCATTTTCTTTCCTAACTTTTCTTTGAGCTAGACAAATGTGATTCCCTTCCTCTATTAGACATAACAACCTCTTTGTGCCCATTTAGACTTAGGCCACCCTAAGATCCCTCCTCGGACAGAGATAAAGTAATTCTTTTGGATATCAAGGGGTAGTGATCCTAATCCAAAGGATTTTAGGTCCCTCCCCACCCACGGGAAGAGACATATCTTATTCCCTTCCTTAATCTCCTTATCAGTCTAAGAAGGCTTAGAAACCCTAGAATCACCTTCCAAACCCTCAAAAAACACCAGTTCACAAAATTGGAAAGATGAAAGAACCCCTTAACAAATATCCCTTTTCAAATTCCCAAAGACAAATCCTTCTTATAAACCCCCTATTCTATCTAGGAGTCAACATCTAGGGGATGGGTTCCATTTTCCATGAGAAAAAAGACTAAAGGAGAAATTAAGGACTTACTGAAGTCAATATGAGATGAATCCTTTAATGGCGTCTCCTCCCCATATTCATCCATGGATGGATTGGTGCCTTTCATCAACTCGGGATGAATTGAGATTTTGGTCAGCTTCTCCCATTCTACTTCTAACATCGAATTTTTTATTTTAACCTTCCAAGTTCTAGTCTAATTCCTTCTCCATGACTTACTCTACCTCTGGTAGATATTGGGCCATTTCCTTCCCCAAAGAACTACCCACAAGCTCCTTCCCATGCCATGTATTTTTTGTGAATTTACGAGCAAATTCATTGGTCAAATAGCCATATACATGGTAGTGCAAACATTGAAATGAGATGTCAACATAGTCAAGAGTTTGAAAATAGGTCTCTCCCCTAACCAAAAGACTTGATTTCATTGGAAAATTCATCCCTCAAATCAATGTTGACAAGAATGGGTTCTATCAAATAGAGATTGGAATTTAGAGCACATGAAGCTATCATCATCCTCCAAAAAAGTACTCACACTATTTCCAATGGATCTAAAGGCATTCATTAATAAAAACTCCAAAGGTAAACCTAGAAAATTCATTTAAACTAACTACATTGTGGACTTCTCTAAGAACAAATCAAAGCACATGCTCCATTTCTTCAGAGTTAGAGAAGTGTTAGCCCACTTCTAGCACTTGCCTAATATTTTTAATGCATATTCCTCTAACCTAAATATGGAATAAAGATAACCTATCTCTAAAATGTGAAATTATGGTAGATAGACAATCTAAGGTCCCCATAATTCCTTCAACCATTATTTTAAGGTGACCTTGGTCATTTGGTGTCCAAGAAATCAACCATTCATAGCTTTGTTAGGCATAATTTTTATATCCTCTCCAAGGACCAATCTCACAACCTATTTTTTTTTATTCACACTTTTTTCTACATTTCCCCTAACTAGCTTAAGCAAGGTTTTTCATCTTCGACCCACCATATACAACCTCTACCACCTTAGGATATACATTATTCATTATTTAACCACCTCTAAATCCCACTTATGGTGGAAAAAAAATCATCTGATTGGACTACCTACCTTGATGACTTGTTGAAATGATTAATTGAATCCAAAAAGAAAGCATCCTCTACAAGCATAGAGATAAGAAAGCATCCTCTACAAGCATAGAGATGGAGAGGCTTAATGTAAGCTAGGCCAATGGAGGGAGACAAAGGAATGGTATTCAGGCCAAAAATTACATTAAAAACCAAATGAATACCAATATATAGCATTTAAGGCCTTGGACTTCAATGATGTTATATCAAGAATTCCAAGACTAACAGGTCCATGTTTAACCATTGATCTATCCTCATCATGTAAGTACCTAGTGAGAGAATTAAGGCTTGCAATGATTCCATCCATAAAAATCAAGTCCCACAGTGGCCTAGAAAAAATTTTGTTGCCGAGGAATTTTTAATTGTATGACCCCAAGGAGAAGATGGGACACGACTCCAAAGGGTTTTTGGAGAAATCAAGTAACTCCTCACCCTTTTCCATGCTAAAAAACCCTACCCTACTCATTCATAACCCTAGCATGAGACCCTACTCCAATCCCATCCCTATATATATATATAATTTGTTCCCCAGGATGGGGTGATAGATGGCACTATAGGCCATGCAAATACAGCAAGTGGTGCATGTGACGAAGTATGTACTTCTCCAACGAAAGTCTTGTCCATCGCCCTGCTGCCAGGGTTAATAATTGTCATTCTTTCTCCGCTTGTGCCATCTACTCTGGGTATGAATGTTGGTTTGAATGTTTGAAATGTGCAATATAGAATGGCTTATCCTCCCTTGTGTGACCATTGTGAGACCATTAGTGACTAGTGAGGTGGAGTTCGGCCCTGTCTCGGGCGACATAATGGTTGTGTATGGAAATAAGTTTGTTAAAGAGTGTATGCAAGATGATATGAATCATATCTTTCGGAGGATCTAGCAGTCTAAGTATTAGTTGTTCTGGTGGATTCTGGCTCAAAAGGAACTTGGATGTGAATACAGAGATTTGTGGGGTCTGTTCGCAAAATTTTTCGTCGTTATGGAGTCCCGCAATCGCCAGGCTGGTGAGGACTCAAGAGAAATACCAAACTTTTTATGATAGTTGAGGATGTAGCTGAGCACTATCAGGAAACTGTTGACAAACAGATGCAGGATTTCATAGTTGGTATGGAGGAAGAAGTAAGGAAAGAGAGGGATTGAACTAAGGATGGAGAGGTGGATAAGCAAGTCAAGAAAGCCATTTTGGACTTGGGATGCACTAGAAATCGGGTTTTCAATGTACTTCGGACTATTGAATTATACTGGCATATAAAAACTCTTATGGCTCAGAGTATGAAGCCTGTTATCCAAACTTTTTAGGGATAACTAGGAGATCATGTCTCAAGGCCCACAGGTCCTAGACATGGAGTACCAAGAGAAGGATTGACCTGAGCATAGCCCTGGAGGGCCCTCATTTTCTTCATTCATCATATTTTGTCTTGTCAACAGCTGCAGCATTCATCACCATCGACTTGATCCTGTATCAGAAGAGGTTCTTTCTCCATGAGGTAATTGGTCCAGGTGTCATGGTATGTGTCACTTTTGATCATTGAAACCTTTAAATATATGCATCTAATTCCTTTTATCTCTAACAACTGCTTGGATCTTACATTATCACACTTGACCATGCTTGGGGAAATTGACAGGGTGCTCTAGCAAGCTTGTGCCCATAGGTCTTAGTTTGCCACTGGGGGAATTTCTGAAAAGCCATCATCCGCTCCCATCATAACACCACTTTCCATTTTATCTCCCACTCACTTTTCCCATTCCCCTTGTCCAGGCATCGGGTTGACCTATTTTCAGGACTGCACCTTACCTCGTGGGAAGAAGGGGCTAAAGGCCCGGAAGGTAAAAGCAAGCTAGTAAAATATAAAAGCCTAAGAATAAACCTCGAGATGCTTCGCCCAAGGATCCCCGAGAAATAAATAAAAGGCTTCTCAGTAAGAAACAAGAGGGACCCGGAAAAATAATAAAACAAGACCTAATCAGAGGATAGGGGGTCTCATCACAAGCCAACCTATTAGGTCCATGGGTACCTAGCAGTATGACATTGCCACCAGCTGGTTACCATGCCAGGGCAGTGACTCTTGGTTGCATGGCCAAGGGAAAGGGAGTCTCATCATGAGCCAACCTTCTCATGTCTATGAAATTACTTGTGGGTAACGTTGTTAGATTTGGTCACCATGCCAAGGCAGTGTCCCCTGATTAGCTTTTGAACAAAAAAGAAAATAAAAGAATAAAAAGAATAAAGGCAAGAATGGGCTTGGAAAAAATGCATCCATGACAGGGACAACTCTCCTTCTACAAAGGCACCCACAGGTAACACCTATGCATCCTTGGCCCTCACTGCACCCATGTGTTTGGACATCCCCTAACCACATCACCTCACTTACATGGCTTGGATGAGATATTTCTGGAAACTCTCCTTTTCTTGTGGACACTAGCCCAATAGGACGCCTTGTCCTTTTCTCCAATCTTGTATTGCAGGTTTTTGTAATGTCTTTGAGCTATTGACTGATGTATTAGAGGTTTTATGCATATGTTTAATAATATTGATGATGAGATGTGATTGACATTGATATGATTCATGTGACTAATGAGCCCATGGAGGGCGTAGTTTTTGATGTGCAGGACCATGCCTGATGAACAGGTACCATTTGGATCGGTACACATCAGGATATGACCAGTTCGGACCTCCATGGGGCTGAAGATCCCACCATATGGATGTTGAGACCCCATTAGGGGGCAGAGACAGGACAAATCTTGATCAGGGGTTTTTCACCTGAGAGGAAGAGGATGTTCCACCAAATACACTCCAACGGGACTAGACCTAGGGGGAATGACCCATTTTCAATGGAACGCTAACCTTGGAAGGCTTAGGACATCCCCATATTCACCATGATGTCATCCAGCTTCATGGATGCTTTTGGAGGTAGACTGGGCAGCAGTGGCACGTGTGGCATGTTGGAGAGGCCCCTGGGGGGTAACGTTTTGCTCCTGGATGTCTCATTTGCCCTAGAAAGGGCTAGCGCTTCCCTTGAAGGGGATTTTACTCTCTTTTAAGTTTAATTAGGGTTTTTACTCAGCATTTAATGTAAAAACAGTATGATTTTGACATTATGGCCTTGTCGGCCTTTTTATGACCTAAAAAGTAAAATTAGGTCATTTATACAGTATATACTGAGGATTTTGATCCTCATTTTATCATCACAACTTACTCACTCATTAGTGAGGTCTGATTTTTTGCACCCTATTTGGGTTATTGGTTGATTTAAGGAAGGCGCACTTGTTGAAGGAAGATGTTTTTGGCATTCTATGGTGTTTTTCTTGAAGGAAGGTGTTGCAACTAGGGTTTGCATGGTTATTTTTGATGAATTGTAAGTATTTTTCTGCAAAACTTCTTAAGTGAATGGTTGTAGTCTTATTTTCTTGCATGTATTTATAATTTTCTGAATCAAAACCCTAGGTGACAAGCACACAAGTAGGTCCTTGTCTCATGTCCCCTAATAGAAAATCTTTTAGCCATTGAAGAATAAGAAGAGAGCCTAGCCATAGCTACACTCATTTTTCTTCCTCCCTTTAGCTAGCTGTACCATTTTGACTTCAAGAGGAAGAGGACGTCCCAGGCCTAGGTCATCTACACCTAGGGTCGTTTTCTTTTAGGGTTTTATGAAAGAACCTTGCTTTAGCAACACTCTCCCTCTTTAAGCCCTCTTGTCTTGATTTTGTATTTCATTTGACTAGTTGTTTGTCGGGAAGGAGGAGAGAGCATAAGGCCTTTCTTTAGCAACACCAAAGTGAGCCTCTCTACCCTAGGGTTATGATTTTGAGGCCCTGCTTTATCCACACTTCAAAACTTATCCCTCCAGTCCTTTAAAATCTCACCCCCTTCAACTCTTGCATCCTTCACTTATGACTCCATTAAACCCTAAGGCACTGATCTAAGTCCTCCAACATTGAAGTAAGAACTTGATCTAAACACTCTCAAAAAAATTCAATTGAAACCCTAACTACACTAACCCTAGCTCTAGCTAACTTACTAACCCTAGTTGTTGACGTCATCCTTGATTATTACATCTTTAATGCAGTAATGTTTCATTTTATGAGCAATTGAATGGTAGTTAAAGGCATTAATTAAGTTAAGTATCGATTTGTTGCACTTAATGCCATATCGTTCTAGCATTTATTGGTGAAGTGACATTTACTTTTACTACTATTTTGTAAACATTGACTTCGTCAACATTTACTTTCAAATTGCTTATATTGAATATCAGATAGTCTTTGATATATATGAAGTACTAACCAAAGCCTGCATATATCAGTTTATTGTTTCTTTGTTCTCGGGCAGGGATTCTACTTGCTTATCTTTGTTGGCTATAAGTCAAACTATCTGTTTTTGGTGGTGATCTGTGAAGGGGGAAACTTGTCACTGTCTGATTATCCTTTAGCCTCTTCAAAACCCCAGGTCACCAGGGATGTCTCCCCTGGGCCTCACCTCCCTAAAGGGAAAGAACCTTCCCATCGTGGTGACATTGGGTGGGATAGGTTCATGTTATGCCAGTTTGGCCCTCTATCTTCTAGCCTTTCTTCCTAGCTACAAAATGTGCGATAACATTTTGGCGTCATTGTCGGGGAACACTGAGTCCATTCTCCTCAAATGACAAATATTTTTGGTAAGCCTTGCCTCAAATCCTTATATTACAAGCTTACCTGGCGACTCCACTAGGGTGTTTTCCCTATTTCTTTGATAGTTTCAAGAAAACTATTTGGCGACTCCACTGATGACGAAGCCAAAGATGACTTCACAATGGGATCTCGGGAACTACAAGCCTTTAGACATGAGTAACATCCTTAGGTACCCTCAACAAATGTCCTTTGAATACATAAATTTGCTCCTTGGGTTCACTGGTGGTGATAGAGAGAGAGCTAACTATCACATGAGAAACTTCTGGAATTTCTTCCTATCCTACCCGGTTGATGATTATGCTGAAGACGTGGTCATGAAAATTTTCTCTGCCACTCTTTTTCACAAT
>SNQJ01S0180533.1:9361-19386 GCA_010110895.2 Picea sitchensis | reverse complement strand
ACCTCGTGTTTATCCCCTGTGTTAGAGGGGGGTCCCGGATAACTTCCACGAAACTGGACTTCTACACTCCCTATCACAGACTCTAATGTTTGGTTTTGAATGGCCTTGGAGAGTTTCCTCTCCAACCTAATCCAAGGCCCTAGCCCTGAACTAGTGTATGAACCCTACAAACAAAAAGTTTAATAGATTTTAAATTAGCGTTGAATTTATGGGTTTTCTTACGTCACGAGGTATGAAGGTGAAACTAATGATGTGTAAAGACTAAAGAAAAAACGAATGAAAAAAAAAGGGAAACAAAAGACTTTTACTAAATGCAAAATTTTCAGCAACTTTTCACAAAGAAAGATTTCTTTTTCTTTTCAAATTTTCTAAGATTTTATGCAGCAAACATAAAGAAATTTCGCTCGAATACGAGCTACTTATGCTCTAAATGCACTGCAAAAACTTATGAACAAAAATACTTCTCCCTAGCTAATGATGCAGAAACACACTCTTTAAACAAAGAAGAAAATGAAAAAGAGATATTTTTTTTTATTTAAGTGCTAAGAAAGAAAAAAAGGGAAAATGTCGACTAGCACAAAACCAAGAAAGACACATTCTAGCTTAAAGCGTAGACCACAAAGAATCAGAGTAAAGGAACACAATGGAAATAAAGAAAACAAAGACTCTTAAGCTTGCCTAAAAACCATAAAAAAATAATTATATTTTATGTTCCACTATCAACTGAGAAAAAACAGGCTAAAGGTAAGATGACCTAACCTACTAACTGTTCAACCCTAGACTCAAACACATGAGAGGAGTACTTCTCATGAAATGAGGGGATGACTGCCCCACCTTGACCAAAAAGTAGCCTGTCAAGCACGCTTCTGTCACCAAAACAACACGCGTGCGAACGCGTGTTGAGCTAAAACAGGACGCGTATACACGCGGTATGACCTTGTACAGGCCGTGTGTATGTATAACTTCTAAGACAAAAATAAAAACAGGCAGTCCAGACCAAGAAGAGGCCTCTGGTATTGACAACCAGGGTCCCTTGAAGGCTTGGATGCTTCTTCTAACAGAAAAGAAAAGTAATGCAAGGACTAATAAGGAAACAAGCAATCTGAGACAGGACTATGAACCAACAAGACCCAGACAAGATTCTAGAAAATCCCCTGAGAATGTATAATTCTGACAGGGAAGAGGTGGACTGCCTCTCAAGTTCTCTGAACTCCTACACGCTACTGTTATCCCTACATCTAGCGTTCACACGTGGGCTGTAAGAGGATAGGGTGTGAGCAAACGCGTGCATGCCTTCTGCAGGCCGCATGTACCTCTGTGTTTCCCGACAACTACCGTCAAGCAACAGTCAGGGAAAACTGATATAAAGAACCAGGCTCCCTGCTATCTCAGACCTAATAGAAAAAAAACAGGCAAAGAAACAGAAAATATAATCTTTTAAACTACCCAAAAAACTCAACTAAATCTGGAAACCCTAAAGAGTATCCTCCCCAGTATGGTCGCCAACTCTGTTGTTGGGAAAAATACACTACGGACTAGCAAACTAGGGTTAGACTTGCATGCAGATTTTGACCGTAAAGAAATTACTTTTTAACCTACAACCCGAAACTTAAACCCCTCTTTCACAATACATGCATGGAGAATGACTACTAACCTTGTCTCCGACGTTCGACGTAGATCCTCCGTTGCGCTTTGACCACTTGCTTGCGCTGCTCCTTGCAAAGATAACCTGCAATCAAGACAAACAACTATGCATGCATGCTACTTTTCTACTAAAGGGTTAGAAATTAAGCATAAATTAACCAAGCCATAGATAACTCATGCATTGGGACGGGAAAAGTATTCTTTTATTATTTGAAAAATGAATCAACTTACAATCAAAGTCGAGACCGGCCACCGCTCCTTGATCCTGATCCTGGGCTCCTCTTCTTCTATCCTCCAACTGCTTTGCTTTAAATCTCCTTTGGCATGAGGAAAGGCTAAAGGGTTGGGACAATGGATTCGACAAATGGGCAGAGTTTCTTCGCTATATTTTTCCTCCCTCAAATGGTACCCCTACCCCTTCTTTTATAGGCTAGAAGGAGCTAGGGTTTCAGACGAACTCTTGGCCATGCATGGCTGGGAGTTTCAGTTACCTGACCCATAGCTTTTTGTTCCGTCGACAACTTTCCTTTTTTTGTGCTTTGTTAGGTACACGCGGGTTGTAGTGGGCCTGCGATCATGTACGCGCGTGCAGTAATGGGTTAGGGCGCATGGGCCTTGACACAAGAGGATTTTCAAAGAGTTTGTTCAGCATAGTTTTGGAAAAAAAAGGGATATGAGTTGGCCCGATGCCAGGTAAGCATGTGTGGTGCAATTTAGGGTTATAACACTTATCTAAGTAGAATGATATGATAGTAGACATTATTAAGGTTGGGGAGAATTATTCAAAACTAAACCATTAACATCCTTAGTACTACTACAAGTCATTACAAAATACAAAATACTATTGTTGAAAGATATTGGTTTTCGTTGAACAACCCTACTAGAAGGAAGAGTTTTTGGTGTTATAGAGGATTCAAATCCTTCCCTTTTTAGATCCACCACAATATGTAGAAGGAACTACTCTATACCCACGTGGTAATGAAACTCTAATCGCTTGGTCTAAAAACCTCTAATGAAATTGTATACCTTAAGATGATCTTTAGAAAACTCTATTCTTGAAAGAACCATTGTAGAGCCTCATAATCATTACAACAATAAGATGATCTTTAAAAAAAACTCTATTTTTGAAAAAATATTGTAGAGCCTCATATAATCATTACAACGAAAATTATAAATGTAGTCTCTTCAAAGCCTTAACATGTTGTTCTACACCATGAGAGGAGAAAAAGGGTTTTGTGGACATAAGATGTCAAGGAAGAGCATACTTTAATAATGGATGGTGAAAGTAATATTATTAGCATTGTGGTTATGGTTGGATGATTGATATGCATATCCATAATGGATTTAAACGTAGTTACATTCAAACAATTAAATGTATTTGCTACCTCCAAAAGGCACACACATCTAAATTGAACGTTATAGGATTGCTTGTAACAACCAAACACTTATTTCCTATTTTATGATTGATCTGACTTTTGTCTACAACTTTTCTAAGACAAGATGAGATAAGAATGAGGTGGTTTCTTATTTTATGATTGATCTGACTTTTGTCTACAACTTTTCTGAGACAACTTTTAGGGAAGTGGTGGGAGGGGACTCAAAGACTACCAACTATACCGCGTTAATGATTGTTTCTAATTTATGTGTCTAAATACTAGAGACAAAATGATATGGACCCAAGAATGAGGGACTTAATATTCCATATATTAATTCCATAGACCATAATATTTCGAAAATACTTTACACAATTTCTATGCATGTCATTGGGAGACAAGTTGAACTCTAAGGACAAGAAAGGTTTTTCTATTAATGATACGCCTTGAATATTTCAAGGCATATGCCATCTTGAATGGATAAATTCTTGATTCAAACAAATACAACCACTCACCATCATTATTTCAGTGACACATTAAAATGAAGCATTCGAGGCATTAAGAAGATTCTTTATAATAATGAGCACGGCAAGAAATGTTGACCACCTTTCTCCATAAGATGGTTGATATTGGAAATTTTACCTGCAAATTGGGTTAAAATATATAATTTCAATACCATGCGCAAAATAAAACCTTTAAAATACAAGTACTCTAACTTTTGAGTTCAGGTCCATGAATCTTATTTTGTTTTTCTTCATGATTTTGATTATTTCAAAGAGGTTCAAGGGAAAGTGTTTTGACAATGATGGAATCATGACTCATCCATTTCTAAAATAAGAAATAAGAATGGTAACTAGAAAATGGGGTGGTAAGTTTGCATCACTCTTATTCCATTATCTTCACAAAAATATCATATCAATGTTGAATGCACAGTGATTGGTGGGTTAATTTAAGTGATGCTTTTGTTGAGTTGATGCATAAAACTGAAAATATTACAACTTAATTGGAAAAAGATAATTGAAACAAGTTGTGTATAGATTTAATTTTGTTAGTTAGTGAAATGGGAACATTACTTAGAAGTTAAATTCTTTCAAAAACTTGTTAGTCTTTTATGGGCCAGGTGCACATAAATGGCTTATTTATTATATTTGAGGTTGGAGTTAGGTGTAATGAGTGATTTTGGTGGAATAAATACTTCTTTATTATAACTCTTATTTAAAATTTTAAAAGTAATTTATGTAATAATTTCTTATGTTAAGTTGATTAAAGTCTTAATTTGATCCTTAAGTTATGATCAATTATTTATTGTCTAATTTTAATTAATATAAATTTAATATCAAAAAAAAATAAAAATTTAGATGAACCAATTAATCTTGTTTAAATTAGAAAAATTATTACTATATATCAATAATTATAATTAACTTTTACTTAACATTAAAAATTTGTAATTAACTTTGAGAAAATCATAATTATATATAAGGAAATTATAAAATAAATTAAGAAAAATATAAATTATGTTATGATTACAAAATATTAATTAATTCAAACAAATTATAATTATATCATAATTATATCTTAAGAAGTGCAATCAACATAAAAATACCTTAATTGAATCTCAAATATATATAATGTAACTCTATTATTAAACCCTAATAATATATTAATAAACTTTAAGGAAAATATTATTAAATCGTGATAATATATTAATAAACTTTAAGGAAAATCCCTCATTGATAGTTTTTGTTGTGCATGTGTGATTGTGAATAATTGTAACTAATATAGATTCATTAATAGTTTTTGTTATGCATGTGTGACTGTGAATAATTGTAACTAACATAGATTCCTGTTAAGATGGAATTTATTAAGCATTTATTACAAGTAATTGGGTATGAAGATAAGTCTCATGTCTTGAAATTTAAAAAATAACGCAAGCATAGATCCATCTGAATTTGTGTTATAGTATCTATCAAGTCCCGAGGGCATGGGAAAAGGGCATTCATATCACCTCCTTATCCAACGAAAAGTTCTCCTATATTTGGTAGGAACTTTGTTGAAAGTCAGAGTTCCACTACATTATTGGGAAATTTAACCATGGAACTTTGTCCCTGGGAGTTTTGGCCCATTTTAAGACAACATGAATGATTGGATTTCTAAAAACTATGTAAAGGGTAAATATTTGTCTTTCCATAAATGGGGTGATTTGAACATCCCTTATTGTTTTGGATTGGAATATCATTGTATTACTTTTCATCTATCTCGATTCTTTTTAGAGTGGAAAAAATTGGAGGAATCAGCTTGCAGGGTCATTTTAATGGTAGGTCCTAGTTTGGAAAATTAGGGTCAAGAATGTTTCAGAACCATTTTGAGGAATTAAATGATTATTTTTGGGTCTTTGGTATCTATAACTTATGCACACCCCATTGACATGTTTCTATACTCTGATACCTTTCCAACAGTGCAGACCATGTGTCAAGCAGAGTTTGTGTGCAAAACTTATACCTCCCCCAAGTTGACCTATCATGTTGACTAGCACAGAATGAGAGGATGCCACATCATCCACCATTACTCATGCATATGGGGCTATCCACGTGAGGAGTTTCAAGAATATTATAGAAGGTTAAAAACCCTACCACAATTGAGGGTTGAGGAAGTAAAAAACCTACCCCTTGATGGCTATCGATCTATGTTAAATACTAGGCCACTAGAAGGAGAAGGGATTCCATTTGATGTTATTGTATTTTATTCCATAGCAAAGCAGAACAACGAGGAGTGGGAAATTAGAGAGAATAATAGAGGGGGTTAATGTTTTGTAGCATCATAATAGGCCACATGCCTTAGGTAAATCCATATAGAGTGCATTATCTTTTGTGCTTGCATTATTTCCATACAAGAGAAAAGACAATAGAGTGACCTCACCTTCTAGCTGGGTTTTCTCCTGTAAGGGTTTCCCAAAGAAAATATTGGTTTTGTTTTGTGGATGATGTGTGATTTTATTTTATTGCTCCCTATTTTCCACATTTTATCTATTTCATGCATAAGAAGAAAATTAGTAACTAAATATTTTGGAATCTAAAGGAATCTAACCTTCATAGTGTAGATTTTAGTTTTATTTATTATATATGTTGTGATGAACTATTCCAGGGGAATATCCATGACCGTTTATAGATAATATTGGTATCAGAGTAGGTTTTATTTTGAGTTTTTTTGGAAGTTGTAGGATCCAAGAATCAACTTAAAGAGAATTCATAGAAACCCTAATGATGGTGAATGAATCTATTCATAATAACCCTTGATATCCAGTAGAAGAGATATTTGATAGGTTGTAAGCACAATTCATTGACATCAGTTGCAATATGAACCTCCTCATGGTGGCTCTAGCAAGTAAGGTCAGACCATTCATAGATGATGGAGGCTCTAACTTAGAGATCATATTGGAGGGGAAGTTGGGAGACATAAGGAATCGGGAAAGGAGTCGCGGAAAGAATCCGAGAAAGAGTAGTCAACTTCGAGTGTTGTGAACCCTCCACAGTTCCTATTCAATATGGAAGTGAAAGTGGACATAAAGACATACCAAGGTGATATTGATGCATTAAAACAAAATCATTGGTTGAAACAAATAGAAGTTTATTTTAGCGTTCACCATATAGATGAAAACATAAGATTTCATTTTCTAGATTGAATTTAGATGGCCATACTCTAACCTGGTGGGAAATCCATACATAAACACTTAGGCTGGAGGGTGATCTTTGAGTAACTAGGTGGGAGAACTTCAAAACCCTCATCAAGTCCTAATTCTACCCTATTGATTATGTAAAGAACTAATGGATCTGGTAGCACTACTTCAAGAAGAGTTAGGAGCAGAGTGTACATGAGTACACCATTGAGTTCCAAAACATGGTCATCATGTTGGGTATCCTATCCTATCCCCTTGTTACACATCGAAATTCCGCACTTAAGTACCTCACCCTAAGTGTCGCAAGTGTCGTATGCACCTTGGTGTGTCGCACATGTCGTCAAGTGGCATATGCACCTTACTAAGTGTCGCATGCACTTTTATATCCGTTTCTATTTTTTTTAACCCCTTGAAACCATCAAAGAACCTTTTTCATGATGCCTAAGTTGTATTGGAGGAAGAAACCCATCATTTCAAGGTCAAAAACACACTTTTTATTTGGAAAACCGTCCATTTTTGGGGCATTTTTGAAGTCTAGCGCCCCCCTACCCATATATAGCGAGCGCTAGTGCTCCCCCCACCATGCTAAGGGAGAAATAATTTTGGAAATTAACACTTTGTATCTAACTATAGAGGAGCATTGCTTTTGGTTAGAGGAAAATTTGGAGAATCCTGCCTCTTTCTAAGGGAAATCTCTTGGAGATGAGGTTGGCTTGGATCAAATTTTATCCTATTTCACTATCCTAGGATCAAATCCTAACCTAAAGGATTCATATCCTCAACTAATCCCCAAATCTACTCATGGTGGTTGAACCTCCCAAGCCTATAAACGAAGGCCATTCCAAGGGTGAAAGGGAGGATTTTTTCATATATCAAACTTATGATCTTGGTAGAATTGTGAAAGGGATGGACGAGGGGATATTGGGGAGGCTGCTAAGACTACATCAATCATGGTCTGTAAGTATTCTCTTTGGGTTTTCATTTGAATATGCTTGGCCTATTTCCTTCAAGCTTGTGTGTTCTTCCATGTTTTTTTTCTATTGTTCCTTCAATCTTTGTAGATGAATTTGTTTGATCTAATCTTATAGAGTAGGATTTATTTGTTTTTTTTTTTTTTCCTATTGTAGGTATCAAGTTGTTATAAGGAGTTTGTAGATCAAGCTCGTATTGGAAGTAGCGAGGACAAACTTCGAAACAAGGTGCATCACACTCTTTCTCATTCTCTCTTTCTAATTGATCGAACTAAATTCAAATTGATGTTAGTGTCGACTTGTATCTTTCTCTCTTGGTATTAGGGATCTATAATCCAAGGTAAAGTTCACCTATCCATAGGGGAATATTTCTCTAACACAAATTTGCAACTCCACTAGGGAGAGAAATTTCAGTTGTTCTTCCCTTGGTTTTTCTGAGACTTTTTCCTATCCTTAGATCCTAGTTGTTGATTTGGTCTAAAGATTTAATCTTCCTTGTATTTGCTAGTTTTCTTATAGAGCCTTGTATTGAAAGTTTATAAGTTATTGAGATTTTTGAGTCTTTTTTAGAACTATCCCTCCCCTGCAGTTCAAACTAGGGCGCTATTGCTTGATCAACGCTCCCCCAGAGCCTTCTAGAGAGCGCTATGGTGCTCTTGTGTCTTGGTTACCAGAGCATTGGTTTCCTTTTTCTAGGGAAATTTTCAAGTATTTTTCTTGTTGGGTCTAGCCTTTAGATCTTCCTCTTTAGCTCAGAGTTTATTTTGTTTGAACTTGTCTCTTGTTTGACTATAAACTTGTTGCCCTTCATTCTTTTTGTTCTTTATTGAGTTTTTATTTTCTCTCTTGATTGCAAAATCGACCCTTTTTCTCTCAGATTTGGTTTCCCTTTTTTTGCAACTCTTTTATATTATTTGATTGATTATAGTAAATCACATGAAAGATTGTTGTTCACTGGACTAATGATTTCTTTGTCTTTGATTTCTTACTCAATTCTTTAAGACTATAAAGTATGAATTTTTTTATCTCTTTTGCATTTTTGAGTTCTTGATTGAACATGTTATCTCCTACTTGTTTTCTTTCAGTTCTCATCATTATTGAGTGTTCTTTGTTTGATTTATTTTTTCCTCGTATTTATTTGTATTAAACTTAGATATATTTCATTTGAAAGTTAATAAGTGAAACGTTTTCATATCTCCTTGCATACATAATCAAATGAAGAAACTTTTGCATTCATTAGGAAATTTGTTTTGGTTCATGTTTTGGAAAAAGAGCTAGTTTTACATGTGTATTTCGGTTTTCAAAATTTTTCTTGGTAGTTTGGCATTGTATAGATCCCAGAAATTGAACGTTGCATCATTTTGAGTGCTTTATTGTATTTAAGAAGAATATAACTCTTCTCCTTCCCATACATAGAATTAATTGAAAGAAGGAACTACATATCATTCATTTGCATTCTATTGGAGTCGAGTCTCTCTCACATCATCAGTTTCATCTCTGTGAACCCTTCGAGTTAAAATCCATTTAAAATCAACCATATGCTAATAAAATCGACTAGAATGTTTTTTGGTTTTAGCACACCAAAAATAACACAGGATTTGGGTCTTTGGACTAGGGAATTGAGTAAATTGTTCAAGACTACTAAACAAACTGTAATCACTAAAGAGAATATAAATCCAACTTTCATATAAGAATAGTCGAGAACCCCCTCTCACATGGGGGATAAACACAAGGTCGTGTGTAGGAGAGTAGCGGAGATTATCCCTCCAAATCTTAACCAATCATTGGAAACAGATCGTTTATTGGGGGTTGTTTTTGAGAAACCACTAGTTTCATTTGTTCTCGGTGCTTCGTGAACTCTGAATTTGTTCGGGGTCCTCTGGAGTCCTACCGGTCCACTTGTTTTTAGTTCTCTTGAAGAGCTTTGTAGTTTGATATCCTTCCCATATGTTCAGTCCCAACTATCAACTATACCTGCCTAGAGGTTGACTGTGAGTTGCTTACCTTAGTGGAATTTCCTAGGTACCTACAAAGGTGAATGTGGAGAGATTACCATGGTACCTGGGGAAGATGTCATATCACATTCTCAATACCCTTGGAAGGGATGTTATGTGGAGGTCAGGGTAACGACTTCTCATTTCTTTGCTGGCGGCTTGATATCTCATCTTCAGAAGATCCTTAAGCCTACTATTGCTTGGTTAAATGATTTTAGTTGCATTAGGAGTGTGTTTCTTTGAATTCCATCGTCATCCTTAAGATCGAATATTTCATAGTATGGAACCTGGCACTCAAGAACCTAAAAATAATCTTTTTTATGAAGGAGTGATCGCAAATCACACTTCTGAAACTGAGAGTGTCACTCCT